>JAACJT020000052.1:18803601-18835114 GCA_009936485.2 Gymnarchus niloticus
AATACGCGAGGGAGGGAGGAGGCGGGGGGGGGCGGCTGCGGGGGGGGGGGCGGGGGCGGGGGGGGGGGGGGGGGGGGGGGGGGGGGGGGGGGGGGGGGGGGGGGGGGACTGGGAGAATAGTTTGCAGGTGATGCGTTCTGGAAATACTTCAGGGACGTTTCTCTTGTCCCTTGGGCTTTCATTTTCATTCTTGGAGGGTCCAAGAGTAGAACAGAAGAACCCAAGCAGGTGCTCTTGGCATGAATGTGTGCCAACCTCTGACGCATACACCGAGTCTGTGCGCACCCAGATGAATAAGCAGCCAGCGCTACCCAGCAAAGGCCAGGGGTGATGCACAGAGCAGCCTTCTCAGTTCAGACCGCCGTTGCCATATTAAAAGCAGGGAGGGAAAAACAGAAACAGCATAAAGTAAGCTAGTGATCAAACTGGGTTCCGATCTTTCGGCAACAACAGAACCGGGTCAGATGTCCTTTGCAGATGTCCCTTGGAACTGATGTCATGCGGAGAAGCCAGATTTTCACAAGGAAGAGACAATGTTCCTACACTCCTCGTGGCAAAATGTTTACGAGCAGAAAGGGAACTCGGCAGGAGCACAGCAATGCTGGCTAGGAGAAGTGCAAGGTCAGCCAGTAACATGGAAACATCAGACGTACAGACAAACAAACTGGATCAATGATGAGACCCTTGGAAATCCATTACAGAGAGCAGTTTGGGGGTGGGCAAATGTGGGTGTGATGTAAACCCCCAAAGCCTGGTGTTTTGCTCTGATCCACTGGTCCTGCAATTCCTCCTACCTATGCAGGTTCAAATCAGTCATAACCATCAGTCTGGCATCCAAGAACTGGGCATGCAGATTTTTTTACCTTGATCAAAAAAAATTCTGGACTCAGGCTACTAGCAAAAACCCAGAAAGGTCATGTGACATCTTGAGGGTCTAAATAAAGAAGCGGAGGGGCGGTGCTCTTCTAGGATGCTGATTGTTCATCCTAATGAAAACAAGGGTTGGGTTGAAAAGGCTTATTCACCACATCAAAGCTGCAGCACTGCTGCCTAATCTTTGTCCGCTATCAATAACAGAGAGATGGAAGGGGGAAGGAGTCAGTAAAACAAAAGCAACTGTGAAAAGTTCCCATTTCGAGTCAGGTCCGTTATGGGGTCTTCAAAAGCAGACCAGAGCATAGAATAAGAGGCCCTGAGGCATGGGCTGCCTGCAGATCGAAGCGCTCTGGATGCTGTTTACTTTAGGCAGCCCTCGAAGCTCATTCAATATAGCCCTTTGAAGCTTGCTCCCTTTCTTCCTTTTCACTTGTTGCTCATCAGCTGGATGGATGACGCACACTACCCTGAATGTACATGTCCACAAGATGTACCAGACAACTCTTACACAGATATGCTGTTCCAATAGATCGTTATCCGCCATGATTTTCAGAATTAATTGGGTAGTACACCCAAAACAAAGGCCACTAATTGGAACACCACCTCAGTTTCTCAGCGCAAACTCATCTGCCACTCTCATCTTCAGAAGTACTTTCATGGATGATGAGGTCACGTAAAGAGTCATCCTCTTTACAAGGGAATTCCAAAGTCTTCCAACATATCCAGAAAATCACTGGATTACATCCTCTACCAAAATCTACTACAGAACAGAAATGTTTGCGTCTTAGTAAGATGTCAGCATTATTACAGTAGGTGGCATCAAGTTGACGTTCATTCCTGCTGATCATACAGACGTCATTCCTCAAGAACTTCATGTTTTCATCCAGGTCCTCAGGCTTCCAAAAGGCATAACCATCATTGTGATGATGAAAGGAATAGGCCTAGTCCATCTTACTGCCAGTCCTCTCTTTCTCTTTTAAATTAAACTTTTGCAAGCAATATGAATCTTCTCCAGTGCACTTGATCTTTGCATAATAAGCCCAAAAAGGGAGACTAAAAATCTAGGTTTGATTTAATCATGAACCCACTTGCTTGTTTTCCTTCTGATCTATGGTATTCTTAAATTCTTGCCACCACCAAAGCTGATACACTTCCTGTTTCCCATCTTCATTGTCCAGCTTGTTCATATTCATAAATAGTCAAAAAAAACCACTCTCATGCAATAATTTCTCTTTTTGTTCTTTGAGATATGTCAACACTTTTGAAGATTTCCTGTTCTTAGATCTTCCATCTCAGGGCTGTTTTGTGCCAGTGTACGCCTTATTTTTGTGCTGGATCCTTTGTAGTTGCTGACTGTTCCAAGTGAGCGAAAGCTGCCTCTAACTTCTACGTCTTCACGATTAACATTAAAATTAGCTACCCATCCTGGGGTCATGACCTTACTTTTCCCTTCACATTTAGCTGTAATCCCATCATTTCACCCACTTTAAGTGTGTTCAGATCAAGCATGGTGTCATCAGCATACTTAAGTTCATTCCTGTATACTCCACCTTGAGCACACACTTTTCTTCCAATCCAACTTTTTTTTGTGACCAAATTTTTATTTAAAGAAAATGAAAGAACATAAGCAAACATAAACACAGAACATAAACGCCCACCCCCCCAATCCAACTTCTTTCATCATATATATGGCAATAGTATGCACCCTTGTTCAACTTCTATACCAGTCTAGAAAAACTCTTCATATTCCACCCGTCTAGTATAGAGATTGAGACACATTAATTCTATACATTTTTAAGAGATTTCCATATGCAGTATTCCTCTGATCTCAATATCAAGTGCCAAATATACTTATTAGTACAATATTCTTACATTAAACTTAAGTAAAATATTTAATTACCTACAGTACACGTGTGAACAAACAAATTTAATTAAGATGTTAGTGCAAGTTAACATTTTCAACCAGAAGACATATGATCTCGATGGATGTTGCACATTTACTTGTAGGGATGGTTTTTTGCGTGTGTTCTGTCTTTTCAGTGGGAAGTTACTTGTCAACAGCACTCAGCTGAACTTAAACTGTCTTACAGTTCGATCAAGCTTTTCAGTCCACAGGGGGGTTGCATAAGGACGATAGGGATGTGGTTCCAGTAACAAAAGGCTCCTTTCCTGAAATTGTCACAGTAACCCAACATTTTCGACCAGAAGATATGTACTTAAAACAGGGAAAGGACTGTGTCAGGGCACAAAGGGATTAAATCACATTTTAGCACATGGAAACCATGCTGACAGTGATAGTGGGGTACAGACATCGTCATTGAAGACTCCCAGTTACACATGTACATTGCAAGTATATGCATACAGGTGTGTGGCACTGCTTAAGTCTTCAACTCAACATATAGGTAGGCCATTGACAAGCCAGCAAGAAACAGCATCTCTCTTCACGCTTCCTAACTCTCTCTACAGACAGTAAACTAATGTCACTCCCAGCTCAGCTACGGTCCCGAAATACTGCTCTCCAAATCGACTTTTCATTAATTTGAACACCAATTCTGAGAATCTTAATTTCACGCCATCATGTCAGGAAAAGCAACCGCATGAAGGAGAGAAAAGACAACGAAACACTTAGGGCTGTTTCATTTCAGTCTGTCCATACCTTTGTCAACACAGAACAAATCGCAGTTATTTTGTTTTTTAAATGAACCCTCTCCGTCTTCATGGTTTCCTCTGCCTCCTACAGCACTGAACAGACTTTCCTGAATTAATTTTAACTGATTAAAACAAACAGTGTTTTTATAATCAACACAGACATGCCTTGTATCCAACTCATACTGGTAAGCAAATAAAAGTATTCCATCGATTACGTTAGACTTTCCCGACAAGATCAGTTTACAGTAAATCTCTTTTGCCGTCAAGCTAACCGCAATGGGATAGAAATTAAGTCCATAAATCATAAATGTTCCTGAACAGTGTTCTACCCAACTGACAACATCGAAAACCTCACAAAGCATCCAGTACAGAACAAGCGCTCCAGGCCAACACTTCTAATGGACAGTGGATGTTGCATGAGGAAAACTCTTCTGGCAGGTAGTGAGAACAACATCCCAGGAGCGAAGAGCTCTCCAGACAAAGGCATGAGGACTCCACGCCTCCCTCACTAGAAGCCATTAAAAGGCTTCTCTTCTTCCACCCCTTTTGAATCCGCATTAAAAGCATCTGTAAAGCAGCGTCACAACCCAGAGACCAACGGCCCATCCGCCACTTGTCAGCTGTGTGTGCGTTTGAACACATGTACAGATGGTTCTGCTGCGCGTTAACAGTGAATGTGGGGTACCACCCTTAACTGAGAAAAGTTACCTCCTCCACATACCCAGTACGGCCCTTTATATTTTTCTGTGACTTGGAGACATACAAAAGCACACATGGAAGCTCCACAGAACTGGGCCGTATGCAGAGAACGCCCTCTGACCCCTGCCTTAAAACCCCCCACCCCCTCACAAACCATCACCTGAAAGGAAGAGCCCTGCTTTGGTTTGTTTTTCTTTTCCTTTTTCCCTGGGATGGGGGGAACAGCAGCAGAGACTCCAGAAATAAAGGCTACTGATGGAGAAAAGGGAATGAGAGGGAGGGAAGAGCTAAATGGCACCCCTGGATTTTGGGTCCTGCTCCGTTACTGTGTAAAACCTGCAGAGGTCACGGTGAACCATGAGCTCTGCTAGCCAAGGGAGTTTGGAAGCACACAGAGAAAACGCTGAGGAAAAGCACAAGAGCCTGAAAGGAAGAGGAGGAAAGGTACAAGCAAAAAAGACAAACCAGAGGGAGGTGGTTTTGCTGAGCTCTCGTCACAGCATGGAAAACACTCCATTCTAAACTTCTCGGCCCCCACCCACCAACTCGGTACCCACACCCTCGGTCCACCAGGGCCCAACCTGGAGCAGGGAACCTGCCGTCATGGCCAAACCCAACAGAAACGTGTAGAGCCGGGCCTAATCTGGAGCAGTGGCGTGTGGCTTGGGCACCAGACTGTTGCTTCAGCTGGGGCCACACCGCAAAACGCCTCCCATCGGACAGGGCCATTCGGGGTGCCGCTAAGCCTTCCTACTCACCTCCAGACAACGCGGCATGGGAATGTAAAAGGAGGTGGAAGGACGTGTCTGTGGTTTGGAAAGGGAGCTGGAGCCTCCTTGCACTCACAGCTCTCTCAGGCGAGCCCCAGGATGTGAGAGGCCTCTGCTTTTAAAAGGTTTTTATGAAATGAGGGTAATGGGTACTATAGAGCTCTCAAGGAGACAGCCACTTAGAGCTGAGTGGGGAAGCCCCCAAATCTGGGAAAACAGAAAATCATTTCAAGATCAAACATCACTTCTTGAAATAAGAATGCAGGATGAAGAAATAGCGCAACGGTATGTGGAATTTTGAAATGCTGAGATCATGGAAGACAGCAACTGGGACCATCATGGTGCAGTGATCTAGCTGTGAGAGGCGGAGGAAAGAGGCAGAGCTGGGGAGGAGCTCCTACTGTAAAGAGGCACAGACCCACCTTCACCAGCTGGGAGCTCTCATTGATGTTGTCCTCCCTTTTGCGGGCCTCCTCCATGAGTTGGGCATTCTTATTCTTCTCAACCTGCTCCTTGTGCTTCAAGGTGGCCACCTTCTTACTTTGGTCTTTCATTTGCCTGCAGATGGGAGGGGATCGAGATTTAGCCATGCAGACAGCAGGGAGGCCCTCAGAGAACCTGCCAGAGGTGTCATGGTCAGGACTGATGGTGCCAGAATGGTTACACAGATTCCACTATTTTCTGCACAGGTCAAAACCAGCAGAACTGCGAGTTCATCTAGATGTTACATTTTGGAAAAAAAAAAAAAAAAAACTTGGAGAATCAGTCCCATTTACTGAGCTGGAAGATGCAAGCTGTGTTTCAAATGTAACACAGCATGTTTCAATCTCACACAGTTTACCCCCCCCCCCAACAACTCTGCCTTTATTACGATAACAGATGAAGAATATAGGATGCTAGAAAGAAACACCCAAACCAATATAAACATTGCTACAAATGAGACAGGCTGTGCGGTTTATCTTTAATCAAGCCAAAAGAATTGATTCCATTCCTGTTCCGTTGCAATGAAAAGCACATTACAGGCCATAATGAACACTTTCCTGTTTACCGCATCATGTAGCCTAGATTCCGCACTGTCCACGTCACACATATGAGAAACTGTCTGACTGCATCAGGAAAACCTGTCTGCCTCACTGCAAGCCCTCCACAGAACAGATGCAAAAAAAAAAAAAACACCCAATCAGACAGGTTTTTACACAAAGTAATGATTCATGTTACAATGTCCCAGGAATGCTCTCCTGAGTCACCCCGGCAAATAGCTGAGACACTAACTCACCATATGTAACTGATGAGTTATATCATAAGACTATAGCATGAGACAAGGAGACCCCTCCCCTTATCACTCCATTCCAACGTTCCAAGAAAGACTACCCAGAATTCCTCTAGGCTAAAGTTCTATGTGTAGAGACAAGACAGAATTGCTCCTACACTTGCAGAAAGTTGTTGCCAGCACAATTCGGGTCTTGTGTGATGCTCCAAAGCAATGGTGCAAGAACCATCCCGGGTGCAATGCACCATCATCCCCCAGGGAGGAAAGCCCACTGCCCAGATCTGACCAGGCTAAGGGCTCCTGCTGCATCAAATACTAGAGCATACGACAGCAGAGCACGGGGAGACCCCCATAAGAGCAGCCCACCCTCCCTCTGGCGTCCTCATCTGGTCGGGTTGAGTGAGTTGGGGTCAAACTAGGAAGGGAACCCCCATACTGCTTTCTGACTGCCAAAAGTTTTAATTTTTATTTCTATTGAACCCTTAGGTCTGAAATGTCCCAGCACAGCTTGACAGGAACTGAAGCAGCTCAGGTAGTTAATGTGGGGTGTGCAAATAGTAATCATGGGACAAATGAGGCTTTAAAACCTATAGTTCAGGATGCGGCCACCTACCAATCACACAATGCTAATGATAACTAGCATTGATTGGAAGCTCAAGATACTCCCAACCACCACGGGTTTCAAAGCCTCATTCGTCCCATTACTACCCATTTGCAAATGCTACATTAACTACCTGAGTTGCTTCAGAGATGAAACAAGACAAAAAAAAAAAAAACATGAAGACTTCTCTAAATGAATGTACGAGACTTGTATAATCATTATTTATGCTATAGCACAAAGCAACCAAAGTCTACAAAGAGCAAGTTCTGAAGTGAAAGCAGACATTCTGTGTGGGAGTGGCACACACCACTGCACACTGCTGAGGGTGAAAACTTTCAAATTCCCTGGCGTTCACATCAGCGAGGATCTCACCTGGTCTCACACCACCACCCAAATGGGAAAGAAGTCTCAACACAGTTTGTACTTCTGGAGAAGGCTAAAGAATTGTGGCAGGTCAGCCAGAATCTTTAGCAGCTTCTACGGGGGTACCATCAAGAGCACTCTCACCAGCCCTACAGTGGCTGGTCATATAGGCCAGTTATCTGCCTCTTACTTATCCACTACCTTGCAATACTTTGCGTTATATGTTTATATTGCATTGTGTTTACGTATTTATCATAATTGTACCCACATTTACCGCCTTATTGACACAGTTTAATTATACTCTGCTTTTTAGCCCCATCGCTCATATTTTTGGGTTCGCCGGTGTCCTGAAGGGCAGAAAAATTTTCACTGCACAGTGTGACTCTTTACTGTACATGAGACAAACTCTTGAATCTACTGACTTGGTTGCCCCGAGGGGTCACAAAAACCATCAGTGTATGAATCATAACATCAGCCAAAGTTTCTGCTGGGGTACCCAGCAGGCTCTGCTTCCACGACAGCCGACTGTCCAGGTTTTCGCCATGTTTTGTGGAAAGTAAAATGAGTCACCTCACACAGTGGACAAGACACTCAACACAGGAAGTACAATTAAGTGATTGAGTTAAGCTCAATGGACACAGAGCGACTAGTGATGTGGTTAAGAAGTGGGACTCAGAAACTGAAGCTTGCTGGATCAAGCTGGAGAAGATACCCTGCAGATCTGCTTTTTAAAGTCCTAGATCTAAAAAGCTCAAACACAATATTCATCTCCTGAATGGGTCCCAACCAGTAAGCTGCTGATTATCGAAAATAAAGAATGATAAAGGAGTAAACACGGTAAATGATAGATGGCAGCCCTCTAAAAGGTCAGCGATAACTCAGCTGGTGAGGATGATCTGCTTCCCTCGATAGGCAGCCTGAAGAAGCCATGGTTGCCGGCGTGCTGCGCCCTGCCACCCCAGAACAAGTGCTACAAAAAGCTGCGTGTCAGTCACCCAAACCCCATCCCCACAGAAACACACACACGCATCAGCAGCAGCAGTTCATAAATACCCAGGAGTGTGGGCTGGGCCGGGACCTGCCTCCTAGGCCGCACGCTTTTATGCCCTTTAGCGTGTGACCCTGCAGCGTGTTCTCTAATTTTTTTGAATGATTTAGCAGCCACTCTGTACAGAAAGGGGGGCGTGGAGGCTCACTGCCATACACACGAGAGCTCCTTGTGCTTGGCTGTGGGGGCTACATCCACACAGCACTGGCTCCCATCAGAGGTGCAAGGTGGGGGAAGACCCATCACGCCTGGGGGACAGAGGAAGGGGGCGTTCATTAGGATCGTTTATTTTATCCTCCTAAACTGTCAGTTTAAAGGAACACACTTTTGTAGCCCACTAAGCACAAAGAAACAGGTCCTCGTATTGAAGCACACAAAGACACACACGCAGAGTAGGCACCACACACACACAAAGCTAGGGAGGCCATTCATAAAGGTGAAGTAAATAAATATCCATTTAAAAGGGACGTGGATATCGTCAGGATGCCAGCTCTGTGAGCGAGTGTGCGTTTAAGCAGCAGGACTATCACAGCCAGCCTCCAGGGCGGATCGGATCCTGCTCACTTTGACACATGAAGAAATAAATCCAGCAATCGGCCTCGGGTCCTGGTGAAAGGGCCCCTTTACGTGGCCTACCAGCACCAAGCAAGGCAGCAGTCCGTGCAATGCTAGGCTCCATCCCTGGAGACAGGCACGTGTATTTGGAGTCTGAAGATTACAGGGGCCAGTCAGAAATGAGAAAACTGAAATTCGAAGGCAACAACAGCCATCCGCACAAGACGCCTCAGATCAAAGTGCAGACTCACAATGATAAACTGCAAAGGAGGCAGGATGTGCCAAATTGGGCCGGGGGAGGATTTCAGAGCCCTCGTGGGAGCCGCGCAGAGTTGGAGTGGCCCCATTTTGGGTTCCACCTTCAAGTCTACTGGAGTAGCGACTATATGAGCGAAACACACATAGATTCTTTCACTCGCTGAGGTGAAAACGACCAGGTCAATAAGGAGCTGAAAGAAAAGGAGCTCTGGCTATCAGCCAGTCCTACAGATGGACATTTAGCCAGGGAACACAAATATTTGGTATGGGGCACATAGGTTGTGCAATGTTTTTATTTTGGGGGTGGGGCGGTGGTGGTGAGCAAGCTGGCAAACAGAGTGGTCCCTCCATTTAACCTTTTCCAATATGAACATTTTCCTTTGCTTTATGGACTAGGGCTGTACTGGGCTATGCGCTCTTGAAGATGCCTCCTCCAGGGCCGACGCAGCACGGCACCCCAGTTTACAGGGCTCTTCCGTCCGCAGTTGTCTTTCGGCCGATCCTTTCCGTATCAGCTTGCACAACACGGGGGGAGAAACGACCCAGGGGGAACAAGGCAGCGTTTTATAACAAGGATGTGAGGCTGAACGACCTTCATGCAACAGGACGGCGAAAAGAAAAATATCTCGCAGCTTAATTTTCCTGTCAAAATCTCTCCCCTCCTCCTCTCGGGGAAAACGACACACTGGGGAGTTGTTAGAGCACCTCGCAGAGCCAAAGACAGCTTGAGCCATGTGGAAGCTGTGCTCAGCGTCCCCCCACATGCCATTAAAACAGAAACACGGCTGGACATGTGCGCGGCTCTGGTCAGGAAGTTTATGCAATTGAGTCTCGGTGCAAACTTAGAGACGGGGATGAGTGCACGAGGCAGAAGGGGGTCGGAGGTCACTGATGACAGGAAGACCAAGGCAGACAAGTTCAAAAAGCAAAACAAAACTCCACTCCAGCTGAAGCACAGACAGCCTGACTGTTAAGAACACATCCCCATAGCCCAGCCTGCTCCCATCCTCTTCAGCTTTCCCAGTCCCCCAGGTCACGTTCCCCACCCCCTCTCCACACAGACAGGAGTAGGACTACGTCTGAGCAGCATCCGCCTCAAGGCCACAGACAGGAGGAGTGGAAAGAGGAGTGGCACAGAGAGGCAGACAGGAGCAGACAGACCACTAACAAGAAGCCCAGTGATGCAGCAGCGGTAGACACAATCCTGGGACGGTCACAGGAGGCATGAAGCAGCTCCTTTCCAGGAAGGGATTCAAAATCGTCTCGGGTCAGCTGTACACTGAGCCCACCCAGCTGCATCTCTAAGGAGAGGCGGGAGACTACAGCCACAGAAACCCTTCACAGCTTCCATCTTCTGTTCCAAATGGCCTCATAGCCAACAGCTGACCCCAGCTACGCATGTCAGCCATCTAATAACAAGGCCATCATGCCACACAGCAACCAGAGTGCTAATAAAGGCTAACATGCTAATCACAAAATACATGCAAAGGCCAGACCCATTAAAGGTAAAGGAACAAAAATGTAAATCTTAATTTAAGAAAATGAGCATAATCTGTGTTGTGTGACACTGCAGGTGATAAAATTAAAATGGAAAAACATGAAAATTAAAGCATTAAATTTTACATAAATGAGGAAGAAAGTAGGAATGATTAAAAAAATAAAAGTTGTGGAACAACTCTGATTTTCAGTGTTAAAAATTCTGCTTCAATTCGCTTTGACAGAGAGATGACAGAATGTTTCCCCACAAGACAGTCTTGCTCATTAAAGTGACAGTTGGACATCTAAAGTCAGTCAGGATAAAGCTGCCAACCCACACAAACTAAAAAATATTTATTTAAATGTTCCCTGGATGTCGACAGTTTGCACTGGCATCACCCCCAGTGTGACAAATACACACTGTTAAGGTGAACACTGTGAGACCAGGTACCCCAAACCGCAGCTTAAAAGGACCCCTTAATATCCACAAAGAACATTCATTAACACTGATAAGCTGCATTTATACCTAGAAAATAAAAGAACAGATGAGGCGGGAGACACCGGCTCATTAGCACCCCCTCGCTAATACTCTTCCACAGCGGCCATCCCATTCCGGCACTGCACTCGACCCGGGAACCGCAGCTTGAGCCACTCCTCCTGCTGCCTCACCATTCGAGCTGACGTGGTCGAGCGTGCCCACCCTCCCTGCATCAGCGCCAATCGGATAAAACGGCCTCAAGTCAAATCGGGACAAGAGCAAATGAAGACCAAAATCGTGACCTGTGCGATCAAAGCATAATAGCCGGGGAACAAAAAGCCACAGAGAACATGCACAAGCACACAACGGATCGTATGACGGTTGTTTATGCAACGTCTTTTTTTAATCTGGAATCTTTGAGCCCGCCTAGACGTCTTCTCCAGTGAAACTGACCAACTCGCTGGCCCATGACAAGCCTATCATAAAAAATAAAATAATAAATGGAAAAATAATAGGTTGAACGCCAGCATGAGGCCTGTTTCGCCTCTATGTTTTCAGCCGCTCGCATACACACAGAGCCAGCCTTCACACGGCGATGGACTTTCATTTTGGTCTCCTTGCCTGGGGGGGGGGCGGGAGGCAGATTTCCTCCACCGCCAAGGAAATCTGTCAACGTGTGCAGCCCAGTGGCTCAGCCGTCCGGAAGGGGGGCACCAATTTTTCGCTCCAATTAACAGAACTTTACGTGCAGTCAGCACCGCCCAGCGTCCTGAGTTTTGGGTGGGACCCGGCAGGCTCAGGATGACTAGCCAGTGCTAACGGAACTGGCTGACCACATGGACCAAAAGGACACGGCCATTCCACCGAGGCGGGCGGCTAACTGCTGTGGGTTGATGGAAGCCCAAACGGGAAAAACAGACCTTACTTTCTCTGGGTGAGGCCAGCGTCGCGCCTGTAATTCGACACTTAAAAAAGGTGGAGGCGGCCTGACTGAGGGCAGCTGTCCCCACATGCTCTGACACTTCACTTCACGTCACTTCACATCACATCACACCACACATCGTCCGGGGCTGGCGTTTTACTTAAATTGACACCTGTTTAATGATATATTAAATACCCTTCTCACGACTTGCTTGTTCATAAATATGCATTTATGCATTTCCGACACATACCAGAAGCCTTATGTTAGAAACTGGTTGTGTTTTATTCAAAACCCATCGAGCACAGGTCCTCTGTGAGACCAGTGAGATCTGATACTAAGCTTCATTTATTCTGATAAAAAAAAAAAAAAAAATACACTAAAAATTTTAGCACTGTCAACCAGTTTTGCTCAATGTTATATTTGCTTAAGCCCAGAGTTTTCAAATCTAGCACTCAGGCTAAAGTGGCTCTCAAGCTTCCGGCTAAGAAGGCTCCACAAGACTTTTGGAGTGAACAATGAAAACCTCACAGGCTTCACCAACAGGTGAGACGTGTTCAGATAACTTGGACCTTGAATGGTCGCACAGCAGAGTCAAAATGGCGCAAACCTGCCTGTGGGTCCGAAACAATGCTTCACAGCATATTGGACAAAGTTTAGACAGAGCTACTAACCTTGATGCCAGACTGTGGAGAAGACAGCATTCCAGGGCAAAGATTGGAGAAGGAAGGAGAAAAATTTTAGGGAAGTTTAACAGCAGGAAAACATACACTGAGTGTGTCCACAGAGTCATTACTTAACATCCACAGAGTCACAGATGACAGAATAGATTGTCAGGGTTTAGAAAAACAACCATATAGACAGGCAGACCAGGAAAGGGAGGGCCACAAAGGATAAGGAGAGTCCCAGGGAGCAGCGTCACAGTGCTACAAGGACAGTCGGCAGCACAGACAGATAACCACCCCTGGCCAGCTTTCTGCAGTGCTCCCCCCACCAATTTAAACACCAGATTCATTTTGACTAGAGGGAGGCTTGGGCTTGGCCTGCATTCCTTTCTTCGCAATGATAAAACAGCAAAACAAAAGTCTTTGTACTGACCGTCCTCACATGAGGACGCAATGAGAGGTATTACTCTGAATGCCATAATGTCCCACACACTTTTGCAGAAAAACACAGTGCTCCTTACATCAACACACACGATACTTTGCAGGCTTCACAGTGCATGAAAAGCAGAGCAAAAGGAAAGATGGAAACACCTCCCATGCCATCTCAAAGAACAGCTTCCCATCATGCAACACAAGATGGAGGCAGCCAAACACAACACCTAATATCTTATCTGCAACTTTGGTCAAAATGTTTTGATTCAGAGTTCAACACAAGTAGAGGTCACAGACGTCATTTCCCGCTGAATTATCCCCCCCCCCCCCTTTAGATATGTCTAATCATGTCCAAGCAGCCAACAGGAGAGCAGGACAGCACCCTGGCCTGATATAGTGACCCGGCAGCACAGCACCCAGCTGACATTAAAACAGTTACACTGCCCTTCTTAATCCAAGGTAACAAGCTCAGCTTACAGTTCTGCCAGCTCAGATGCTGGGGTTTTCAGAAACACTTTATGTCATGTTCAGATGTTCGGCAGCAGGACCACCAAGGGTCCCGGGACCACTACACCAGACCCTCCACGCAGGGCGATTAAGGCCCAAGCAGCACGACTCCCCCCGTTTCTTCAGTAGACAGTGCAGCAGCAAAGCAGACCCGTTAGGCCATTGACCCTATCAGGCCCCTCTGCTTTTGAGCCTTCGCTAAGCCCGCAGATATGTGGCTCGTCACGAGGAAGCGCCTGACACTCAAAACAAAGCATTGATTGAGAGCCACATACAGGATCCCTGAATGTCTGCATTAATGACACCATGGCAGTTCATTTCCACACAGAAATTCACAGTAATGCCAAATCGTGCTTGTTTTGCCACAGCTAGTCTTTAATTATTCATTTATTTATTTATACAAGGGGCATAGGGAGAAATGCTACATTTCTCAAAAATGAATTACCAGCAATTAATTAATTAAAAAACTGACATTTAGACATGTACACACAGACACACACCCATACCCATGAAAGTCTCCTGACTGTCTACCTGCTGCAGAATGACATGTAAAGCTTAGGTTGTGTAAAGCTGGGCAGACCTTCCATGATTCCCATGGGAACAGACCAAGCTGAAGGGAGTTATGCTCAGCACAGAACAAACACCCTCCTGCTTTTCACAAAAACTAGGAGCCCAAGTAGCCATCTTTACCACTACTGTCAAGGTCCCAGAGAGCCAAGAGGAATCCCAAAATCCAAGGCCGGTATGGGTGATGGGTAAGGACGTACGGGTAAAGGGAGACTCCCCACACATTGGTGGAAAGGGCAAATGAGCCAAGCAGCAGACATGATTTGAAAGTTCCCGTTCAATATGGCAGGTAAGAGGCTGACGTTTGCAGATACAGAAGGGCAGACACAAACACAGCAGGTGCCCTTTCAGTCCAGGGTCTAACCTGCCTTATTGTCTGTGCTTCCAGGATAGGCTCCAGATCACTGAGAACATTAGTGTTAACTGAAAACCACTAGCTAGACAGACAGACAGCTGCACTGAGGGGCGTGCATGCTAATAGCTAGACGGACAGAAAGATGCGTATACAGAAACACAGGCAGAAGGACGTGCATGGTAACAGATAAATGGACAGACGGACATGCATGCTATACACAAGATAGACAGACAAACACATACAACGAGTCGAGCAGAGGGACGTGCATGCTTATAGCTAGAAGGACAGATGTCCCTACTAACCACCAGGCAGAAAGACGTCCATATTGACCACCAGACAGACAGACAGACAGACAGGCATGCATGCTATCTGGCAGCTTTCTTACCTCTCCAGTTCGCTAATCTTCTTGTCCTTGTCATTCTTCTCATTCTCCATCTCTCTCAGGATCTCCAGTAGCCGGTCCACCTCGGCCTGGGACTTGGCAACGTCTTCACGATGCCTGGCCACCTCCCGCTCCAGGGCATCGATGCGCTGTGTCAGCTCTGTGTTTGCTTGCGCCTCGACTGCTGCGTTCTGGGCCTGCGGGGGACAGAAGGCTGCTCAGGGGCCACGTGACCATCCGTTATTGAAGATACACTGAACGCACTGCAGCGAATGCTGCATCCCACACCTGTGCAGCACCACGGTAAAAAGAGGGCAGGTTAAAACTGAATTTAATCAGAAGCTCAGCTTTGCTGATCATGAATGGCTGCTGGGTCAACAAAGTCATGGGCAGCCCTCAGTGGATCAGGAACTGCCTCCAGAGGAGAACCTTAAAGTGATAAACGTAATTCCCCACTCATCATCACAACATTCCTGTGTTACTCTGAAATCGTGTTCTTATCCAAAATGAGGCAAAACGAGTAACTGGCCAGCAGAACCAGCTGCCTTTGCCTGCCAGGCTCCCCTTATGGATTTTTCAGCAGTACTACCTAGTGAGACCTGCGGAGGGCAGGGCAATACTACTTATGGAAGCAGTACTGCCTCTGGTGACGATCGTCCTGCTGCCCCCTCCGGTATCACCACCCTCCCCGCACCCTACCCCTGAAGTTTTCAGGGCATTTGGCAGTTCCATTTACCAGGATAAACGAACTGCCCTCCCAGCCAATCCCCACGCCGCCATTTGGCTGATCGTCATCTGCTGACAAATCATCAAAATGACAGTGCTTAAGCACCGCCTGCCAAGTACGATGCCGACGAAGGGAAAGGCCCAAAAAATAGACGCTAAGTGGCGTCCAGGAGAGCCTCCAGGGGGCTCCACTGCTGCTGTCTGCAGCCAGGCTGCTGACGTCAGGTGACAGGTTCCAGAGGCATGCCCAAAACGTACCCCCTCCTCAGAGGCTGTAAACAGGGCCAGACACTCATTACACAAGGCATCCCCATGGCCCTTCATATACCCGCCCACTTCATTTGCGCCTTTTTTAATAAGTAATTTTATTTTACTGGCCGCATTATTTGAGTCGACATTTTGGGGCCTTTAATTCACTCCGTAAAGTCCACGGCCAGAGCTACACGAGTTTCCACAGTCAACGCCAAGACCTCTCGTCTACTGGGGGGTAGGTCCACCAGTGCTGTCACAATGATGGTGTGTGTGTGTTTTGTGAGAGCCTTACAGCAGTACTGTTTATAGATAATCAAACACCTAGAAGCTGACTACAGAGAACATGACTGTGTCTGTATGAGACCTAAGCTGAAGGATCTATACATTTAGATAACCACAGAGATGGAAAGAGGCAGAAAGCCTGCGAGGGCACACCAGAGAAGCGGAGTAAAAAAGACCAGAGGGAGCCCCACCCTTCCCCACATTTGTGGGTCACCCGTCTCGTAAACAGGCATCTCCTGGCACTGACGCTAGAGGCTCAGGGCCTGGTTCTGGTTCCACGGGACGGATTGCAGCCAATAGCCAGGCTCCCTCAGTGGTGCAGCAGCAGCAGCCCAATCACGCGATGGAGGCTCCACTTGGGGACAAGATGTCGGCATACCCCCTTTACACAAGCACCTCACATACGCCACAGGCCGAAAGACATGTTCCAGGATTGCAGGACCCCTTTTGTGTCAGAAAGGCCGAGAGACTCAATGTGGAGGACTTGTTCCCCCATCTTATTCTAGCCATGCATCTCTCTCTCCTCAGCAACAAGTAAACCCCCCCCACCACTGTGAAAATGACTATAGGAGAAATGGCAAGACTAACATGCTCGCCGTCTCCTCCACTTTGGACGCCTCTGATGCCCTGCGAGCCAAACGCCTCTCAAATGGCACTTAAGCTGGGAGCATTATGTGTGGGGAAGTGTGAGGGCGGTCAGCTAGCAGACACCTGACAAATCAAAAGCCAGACGGTAATAACAGCGTGCGGGAAACGGCTTTCACAGCGGCCTTTATTACGCGGGCCCCCGACACAGCTGCACACGTCTCACAGGCACCATCAGACTCTGCTCTCCGCTTTGGACTTGCCATCAGAGCGGCGGACAGGCCTGTGCGTGGCGGTAAAACTTCATTCGTTGATTAAAAAAATCATTTTAAAACAAAGCGTTGAACGAGAATGACTGCATGTATGGGTGTGTGCACATTAACTGCACTGCACTGGCAGCACTGGTGTCTGTATGCATTCAGACTTGCATTAAGAAACCAGACCTTATTACCGATGGACATTGTGCATCTGTGTGCACGTTGGCCAGAGCACCACACTTATATTGCCAGCATAGTGTGTGCGTGTGTGACATGTTTTGGTAGCTCTCTGTACTTCCTGTGAGAGCTGAAGCATTTCTCGTAGAACTAATGTTCTTGGTGAGGCCCTGGGTAGGTCAGAGATGGAGTAATGCATGCTGACATGCATCTCCACCGCCCTCCTCTAATCAAAAGAACGCTCCAGAAGCATCAAAGTGTTGAGTATCTCGCCTGAGCATAGGAACATTCCAGTACCTGTCACCAAGTTACCGGGTGTCGGAGTTGTGCTGCCCGGCCGGTGTTTTCATTACTTTCGGAATGCCGTGCGCGTGAAGAACAGGAGAGGCGGGAAACAGGAGTGCATGAGTGCTGCGTATGACATAAAGCAGCAAGAGCGTGAAAATGAAATGAAATCCATTTATCATGGAAGGTACCCTGTCCTGAATAACGGCCTGCGTCGTTGGTGCCAGGATGCGTGGTGTGCGCACGTGTGTGTGTGAGCATGCATACACAGACCCTCCTTGCTGTCTGATCCAGGACAGACCATCGTCCAACTGGCCAGTCGTCAGTGATCTCCTGCAGTTCTGAAGCACAAGGTGACGCCACATTAGCATTCCGACAGCACCACAGACTGTGACAGGAGCTAAAACATCACCCCCCTGTGACGCAGCCCCAACACAGCAATGCTCCAGACGCATGTGGGATGTACCTGACCTTCCTCAGCTAGCAGCTCTACCTGCTCACATTCAGTGACCACCGTGTCTCAATCAGGAGCAATCGTAGACCGGGACCCCACCAGTCCCCAGTCTCACACTCAGCCTGTACTACTGTAAACAGGGAGCTTAAAATGTTTCAGAGCCTAGGGCACCAGGAGGGTTAGCACAAACGTCCAAAAAGGAGGTTCAAGGGTGGTGGTGGTGATGATGATGATGATGGCGCAGCATAAGGCAGCACTGGGAACGGGGGAGAGATTCTGAGAGATGTAATGAACACGTAGGCACGAGTCAAAGACAGGCAGTTGGAACGAGGTGGGGCTGGAGGGTGAGCAGAGAGGAGCACAGCAATATGGAGCAGGCAGACAAAGAAGGGCCCACTTACAACAGGGCAGCGGTGGGCTGACACAAGCTCAGGGCACTTCAGGAGGAAACGGAGGTGAGAGAGAGGGAGAGGAGGATGGCATGGTGAGAGGAAGACCACAGGGTATAAAAATGAAAGAGCCAGCATCATAAATGAAAGACGACAATGCTAAAGCTTGGATAGCACCTGGATGTCAAATGAGCTGCTATAAGATTCCACACCGTCAGGGGAGAGTAAAAGGTGGCCGTTAAAGCGGGTGAAGTGCGTGCTTGACAGCGATGAGGGGACGCCGCCTTCTCCTCTCACCTTCTTGAGCTGAGACTCCAGCTTGAGACACTCCTCCCTCTTCTGCTCAAGAGTGATCTCCAGGCTCTTCAGCTTGGAGTCCTTCTTCAGGCTCGAGGAGGCCAGGGAAGATGCGTGCTCCTTCAGGTCCAGCAGGGACGTCTGTGCACACACATGCCAGTGTCCAAGTCTTTATCGTATACATTTCCACACACACACACACACACCCGAGTCTTTATTGTTTACATTTCCACCACTCCGACGGAAAAGCATATTTTAGCAGCTTGTTGTTGATGAGCCCAGGCCGAAGTATTACAGACGGCAGATATAACATCAACCACGTATGTAACCAAATGTAAAGTGGAAAAAAAAAAAAAAAGGTGAACTTGGAGCCTGGGGACTGCTGTCCAAGCATATGCCTTTGGGCAAATGGGACAAGTAGCAAAAATGTCCAAATAACTAGCCGCAATTACTGCACGAACAGGAGGGGACACTGCTAATTTGACTCCTCATACGATTTTTGGCTCTTTGCAGACCCAAACAGTAACAATCTTCCAACAGTTCCCTACACTCCTCACTCCAGCAGCGGTTTGTGGGGAGGGGGACGGGGTAACCTGGCTAAGCCTTGTGTCTCAACTGAAAACCTTGTACAGAGGAGAGGACGGGCTCTGACGGCTGGAGACAAAGGTTGGAATATTCTCTCCATCTCAGACTCAGGTGTGCGATGTGAGCAGGTGGTGGGTGGGGCTCACCTCGCGATCAGACAGATCTCCCTGCAGCACACTGATCTTCTCCTTCAACTCCTTCAGCTCCTTCTTGTTGTTCTCCAGCTCCTCATTCTTCTCACGCTCATCGCGATCCCGCTGCTCCTTCAAGCGCTCAATGATGCGCTCCTGAGGGGAGCCATTCCATAAAGGTGTTCAGGACAGAGTGACAGACAGCCATCCCCACACTGCACACATCACTAACATCCTCCTGGCCTTTAACACAGGCTGCCGAAAAGCTTCTCATAACTCAGAGCCATGCTGACAATCGGTGCTCCGATTCCGTTCACGGGAGCCCGTCCAGCCCAGGAGGGCCACCTCCAGACACATTTGTCTGTTCAGCAGAAAACGGGCCATGCTGCCTTCAAAGTGAGGCCCATCGGAGCTACATAACATAACGCGTCAGAGTCCAGCGCCCAACGAGGGGGGCTCGCGCTGTGAAGCTGGGCCCACCGAAGCCCAGAGCGGCTTCACAGCAGCACGAGCCAAAACTCACACATGGGGTGACTAATAACAAGCCCTCAGCTTCTGGGCTGCAGCACCATAGGCCTCCCGGGAAGCCTTCCGGGCCGACACCTGGGTTTCCAGTGGAATGCCGAGGCAGGAGGGCTGACAGACTCCATTTCCAGCCTCGGGCAAAGTGCTAGGTATGAAGAGGGGGCACTGGCTGCAGTCAGGAAGCAAAGGGCTTCAAACTCAATCATGTTACTTCACATTCAGACTATTTCAGCTGCAAAGCATGATGGGAAACAGCATTCCACATCATTCCACGACAACACATCTCGGCTGTCTGTGCTCTACAGTAAGATCCACAACGTAAAACTAGCTCTGAATACATTAAGGTAAAACTTAAGGCAGAGCAAACAGAAAAACTTAATTTTAAACCTGGAAAACGTGCATAAAGTCATAATTTCAGCCAGTAAAACTAATTAAAATACTAAAGCCCATCCCTAAATATTGTTTTTTTGCCACCACATAATAAACTGCTGAAGGTATATAGTTGTATTGTACATTAACACCATAAGTTAACAAATGGATGTTTTAATTATAGATGACTAATAGATAACATGCATTCCTGGAACAATTAAGTGCCAGAATAGAAACAGAATGACCTTTAACCTGCCAGAGGCTGAGCCGGGTCACTGCCAGCTCTCACACAGGATGACCTTTAACCTGCCAGAGGCTGAGCCGGGTCACTGCCGGCTCTCACACAGGATGACCTTTAACCTGCCAGAGGCTGAGCCGGGTCACCGACACACCTCACACAGGATGACCTTTAACCCGGCCAGAGTGAACAGGGGACACACACTGTCAGGCTGACAGTCCTGCTCAGGCAACCAGGTAACAGCACACTGCCCCCCTGCAGCATGCCGGCCAGCTCACCTTCTCGGCCAGCGCCTCCTCTAGCGTGGTCAGGGCAGTGTCCGTGTTTGAGGTGTCGGCCTGCAAGGACTTCACTCTCTCCTTCAGGCTGCTCATCTGCTTCTCCTTGTCCCTTAGCTGCTCCTGCAGGTTCTCAATCTGAAATGGACCACAGAGGGCCAGACTTACAGGGAGCCTCTAGAGACTGGCATTCATTTGCTGGGCTGCCCATCCCTCCTTAACATACAATAAACAGAAGAACTTTCATTCAGTGCAATCGCCTGTAACAAACCAAAATGAAAGAAACTAACTTCATACAGTTAAAAGTGATATTTGGATACTGGCAACACCATGAAATGCAAGGGCTTTTCAGCAGATCCATCAATTGCCACCCTCTCAGAAAGCTCCAGTGTGTGACTGCGAGCCACATCTACAGCTCCCTTCACATACACCTCCTCACCTCACTGCTCTAGATAAAATTATACGCTAATTAAAAACAAAATATACATTAACCAAAAAGCAAAAGGTTCCTAGTTCCACCACTAATTTGTATTTTCTGCTCTTATCTAATGTTGAAATACAACACACGCTGCTGACAAATACAATGACAAATGTTGTCTGGGAAGATGGGCATTTCAGCATACAGAGCCATTCATCATGAGGGGACAGCACCCTGGAGAAACGGACACTCTCCTCTTCTTATTTCACATTTAATTAAACAGCCATCCTTGATAAACAGCTCAGAGCTCTTTTCCAATAGCATTAAAATATGCAGATGCCAATACATCACCTTCTGCAAATATAAACATTATCACCATGACAAAGCAAGCGGAGAAATGAGTGAAAGTGAAAAATTATACCACTAAGAATGAACAACACAAATTAATCAACACCAAATGGAAATGCCTTACTTGCAATCCCCATTTCAACTTTTTTTTTTCAGTAATGCGATTTCTACCATTCTATCTTTCCTTTTGGTACAAGAAGCTGCAGCCTTAGGTCAGTTACCATGGGAACATGCCCCATCAAAATAAAACCACAACTACACAGGCCTTCCCCCCATCTCTATCAAAACAAGGGTGAGTAATTTCGCAGTATAATCAGGAAATGGAAGCGATGACTGCCCTGCCATTTTGGGAAGGCAGCCCCTCCAGCCTGACGACTAGAGGTAGACGACCCTTCACAGGCTGATTTCTTCTCTTTCAGCCCATTAGTCTGAGTAGCTGCCAGAATCAGCTTGAAATGTTTCCATTCAAAATTAATCAGAAATGTGCCTTTAAACAAGGAAAAACCTGACCCTTAAATCTATCCAGAAATAAGTCTTGGGTTCTAGATTGGAGAAGGAATGATAAGGTTGGTCAATTTGTGATTTCAATTAAAACAATGCCTATTTTGGCTGAGGTCTGCAAACGAAAACAGAAAATGGTAGTGAGAAAGTGAGAGGAAACTTGATAATGAATTTGCCCTGGTTTAAACAACTACGGCCGTGTCCCAAGTCATAAAGCAGAGTTTATTTTTGCAAATCATCGCAGCCATTTGGACAGATGTTTGGTCAGAGTCATGAGCAGCAGAAGAGGGGTTTTAAGTGAAAGCCTTAAGGACCCTATTTTCTCAATAAGACACATTGCTAAACTGCTCGCCTCCACTGCTGCATGGTGGCTATCACCTCCTACTCTACTGAAGGAACTTCCAAAATAACGCATCAGCTTCTCTGCAGGAAATGGAGGGTCCACCTGACATCAAGGAAGAGCCTCAGAAAACATGCAGACCCAGAGCAGGGAGGAGCCCAGCCATGTCTTCATCAGTGCCATTCAACATAAAGCTAGATATTTACAGGCATGCGGCAAGGTTTAGGATCTGACACGCAGAGGCTATTGCACCACTTTTCTGGGACTTGAACCAGCACACACAGCCATAAAAATTTACAGAGAGAATTTGCTCTGCCCCAGAAAAGTAGAGAGGGACACAGCCCCAGGGGAACTTTCTCTGTGCTGTAAAATGCCCGTGTATCCACAGAGGTGAGGGACACAGCCCCAGGGGAACATTCTCTGTGCTGTAAAATGCTAGTATGTCCTCAAGTCACACCCCCACAACACAGGGTCAGAATGAGAGGACAGCGAAGAAGAAGAAACAAAACATCTTCAGTGCCTCATCAATCTTCCAACAGTCCCATCAGCACACACCTGGCACAGCACCACCTCACCTCACTCCACACACACAGAATGGCCAGCTGACACACATTCGATGTTCAGCTTTATGCCTGCAGACACACACATACTGCAAGGCACAGCATTCCCATCTCCTACATGTCTGCTTCCCTTTCCAGAGCGCATTTCAATATGTAAATAAAACCTACCATGTCGTTCAGACCATAATGTATGGCCTGAAAGAGCCATAAAACAGAATATCTTTGGTGCTGCTTATTGTTACTGTTAATGTTTGGCTCAGTTGATCGTGCTGGTTGCACCAGCAAAACACATGTGTTTTAACAGGAACTAACAGGACCTTGACAACTGAAGACCCAGGAGCAGATGACACATGGAGATTACAGTACCTACGTGTGCTTCAGTGATGACTGCTCATGCATTCAGCAGCCTCACAGAGAACAAGTGGTAATTATTTAATATTGCAAAGCCAAAAGAAAAAAGGTCCAACAAGATTTACTTGTTGAGCTGGGAATGGCAAACATCTCTGTGTTCAGGGTCGGATCAGAAGCTGCTTGCTGGAGGAGCGGCATGGTTCGACACAGAGGAAACATCCACTAACGAATCCCAGATTGGATGGTTACATCCAAATGAGCATCTCTATGCCGCTACGCTTTCCGGGCTGCATAATCCAGCGGTCACAGAGATAGAATCAACAACTGTGTACGGGTTATGGGAGGGGGTGTTCTGTGTTACATTCCACAATCTGCAGTTCAAAGGCAGGAAGCACATATGGAGGGACGCACGCAGTGCAGTACCCGACACAGCCAGCAGAGGGCTCCCAACACACGATCTGAGCAGAAGATGGATAGAGACAAACCACAGCTGGAGCAAAGACTCGGAAAATAATACGAAGAGTGAAACTGTGAAGGAAAATGCTAGGCTGGCACTAAACTGGCCTCCCGATCAGCCATGACACACTGACAGAGCTCTGTGTACTCTGTAACTGCACCCCAAGAGGCTTTACCAAAGCACTCAGTTCCTGAAGCCTACATCATCTGACTGACCCTCCCTCTAAGCCACCAAGCCTCTCCAGCCCCCTGAACTGGAGGGACAGACGGGTAGACAGGTCAGTGAGCCCCTGCCAGCCAACACAGTCTTACTCTCCATCCACCAGGAGAGCAGCAGGCAGCTCAGATAGAATCCAGATTCTGAAAATGCTCCTGCATCCACAGGCACATGGAGCCCCACTTCAACAAGCCAGGCCCCCTCTCACATGACGTGCAGATTACGTTTTAGCCAGTGGCCGTCATCAGGATTCTCTCTCTCGCTGAACTCTATCGTATCTCCTCACGGAGAAATAAAAAGATGATGGAGAAACTGACACAAAAGACAGTCTTCTCAGAAACTAGGGGGTCTAATGAAACAGAGAGGAAGGCGACTGTACAGACAGGGGATACAATGTGAACTTCTGCCACTGACGCCATTTTAATTAGCGAGTATCCGCGAAAGATTACAATACGTCTGATGTGGGGAGGGATGACCATGAGAGGTGGGAGGGGTTTACAAAAACATCGAAGGCCATCAGAAGCGACCTCAAAGACGCAGGCTGGCCTGCTCAGCGTCATGTCCCGTTTCGGTTTACATACTTGTGCAGATCGCTGAGGTTCTCTCTTTTTGCATTTACGAATGTTATTTTTTCCAGTCTGTCCTCCCCTGAACTGTCTCCCACTGGCTGTGATCCAATATTTAAGCTGACATAAATTCAGACTGATATTCCTGCCATCCTTATCACCCTACAGAACACACCCAAGCCTCTCTATAATTTTTCTAATTGTTAAGGTGGTAAGTGCTGTTTGGATGACATGACAGCAAGAATACACCAGCCAAACGCATGTATGTAAGCAGTCAGCTGAGAGCATCACCTTAAGGACCCATCATGGGACCCAGGGTGGAACAAGCTTCAGACCAGACAACAGCGTGAAAGGGGAAAACAGCACCCGTAGTCACACAAGCTCAGAAAGCAGCCGTCCAGAGAAGAGGAAGCCAAAGATGGAGATGAAACCATCTGTGTTAACCCCATCGCGAGCACATTTAGACAAGGGAGAGGCCCAGCGCTGCTCCTTCCTGTTCCTGTGCCTCTGCAATCCCCTTAAAGCAACAGGTTCACCTGCTCAGCACATCAGCATATCTTCTTCTGAGATATTTTAAATGTGTCACAGAATTACAGTTCATTATTATTTCTGTCTTCAGCACTGTAGTAGAGAACAGAAGCATAACATACTGCTATCCTGTCCCCAATCTCTCTGCTCACCCAAGACGCAGCACTCTCCTCTACAGGGGGCTTCCTATGAACAAGACATTCAGCATAAACTTCCCCTGCCTCGACAGGGGTCACAGCGGAGGCAGAACAGGACCATCTCCGTGGCAACAGGTCACCTGCTCCAGTCACATGGCAGGAATTGCCATGCAGCAGGCCCATTAAAACGTCCTGTGTGGAGCCCCGGGAGAATGGCTATACCAACAGCAATGTCTCAGGAATACAAGGGAAAACAAAACTGTTTCTTTAAAGTAACTGGGGAGCAACGTCTAATTTCAAGTGAAACAGCACAGCCATTGCTAGCCCACCCCCCAGAGACACCTTAAGTCGTCAGCAACAGAGCAGTCCCTGCGATCTCCATTAAATGCTCCATCTACACAAGGACAGTGCCCTGCAGAAGGAGGTGAGAGGCCAGGCAGGCGCTTCCCCAGAGAGACCCATGACTAAGACGAATGAGGCAAAGCCTGGTGGGTGAGTCTGCGGGCCATCGTGTGTGGACAGCTCCAGCGGAGCTGCCCCTCTGTTTTACACATCACTCAGGGCCCTTCTCCTGCAGGATCGCCTTACAGGCTTACAGCACACAGCAGAAACACGAAACCAGGCCGAGGATGAAAACGACCGACGTCACAGGTGGCCTGTTCAGCATCTTCCAACATCCGTGAGTAAGGACAGCTTAAAAGACGGTATGCCCAAGAGATAAATTGATCGTAATTACATCATTATCATATCAGCATTTCAAGCGATGCTAAAAGCCCATCATCCGCCTCGGGGTACGCTGATTTGTTTGTGGAGCTACATAAGCCCTCCGGCTCACACACCAACAATCCCTACTCTGAATCATCTGTCCTCTCCAGAAGGAACGCCATCTATAGTGACAGTCAGGTTTCGAGGACAATGTCCACTTTCAAATATCCCCAAGCATGGATTCTGTCCTAGAGAAGGGCAAAAAAAATGCTTACCAAAGCCCACAAAAAAAAAAAAAAAAAAAGACTCAGAGAGACATCTAGTAGCACTGAGAGGCAATAACTGTTAAAAAGTACTGTTAAAAGGAGAGACTGCTGACTCCACCCTCGCCGTTAAAAGGAGAGACTGCTGACTCCACCCTCGCCGTTAAAAGGAGAGACTGCTACCT
Organism: Gymnarchus niloticus; assembly: GCA_009936485.2. Taxonomy (NCBI): domain Eukaryota; kingdom Metazoa; phylum Chordata; class Actinopteri; order Osteoglossiformes; family Gymnarchidae; genus Gymnarchus; species Gymnarchus niloticus. The sequence goes on from JAACJT020000052.1 coordinate 18,829,877, forward strand.
ACGTAAGCCAGTGAATCACCTTCTTCTGCAGCACATTGACTTTGCGCTCCTTGACTTCCAGCATGTCCTTCAGGTCGTGAATCTCCCCATTCAGCGTCCCCTTTTCCTCAGACATTTCCTGGATCTGCTTGCTCTTCTTGTTCAGCATCGTCTCCTTCTCCTCCAAGCGGAGACGCAACGCATCCACCTACACAAGAGCAATCTCGTTTAGGGGCCACCCAGGGTTGTCACACACTCACACACATGCACGCACTCTATAGCATTTACACACTACATTAGCACCTGTTCACAAAAACCCCCAAAATCTACATGCACAAGTTGAGTAACATGTTTCCCTATCACAGTGATTCCTAACACTTATTTGTTAGGGGAATTTTTTTACAGATATTACTCTTCAGATGATTAATACCACAATGGCCCAGCAACAACAGTTCCATGCATCTTATAAGAACAAGAATGTTATCTCAAAGATCCATTTTGAAAAACACCAGAAAAGCCTGTTAGTGACCTTACTAATGCAGAATGAAAAATAGGGAGTTTTACTCAAAAGGTGAGCCATCACCGCCCCCTGGTGGTTAAAACTAGAAATCACTTAAATTTAATAGAACACCATTTTGTGAATAATCCGAGTTGTGCGCACATACGTCATATTTATGTCTATCCTCACGTGTCTTGCATCGCCACTTAAGATACTGTACTTACCTGAGAAAGCAAATTTTACAGAAAACAATTTTTCACTGTACACAAGAAAAGGATTGCAAAGGGGCAGAAACTTTCCATGGGAAGTTAAGCTAGGGAATATACAAAAATAAACATTTTGTTTTAACCAAGATTATGCAGCAAGATTTTTTTTCAACTACATTTAAAGTTCCCTGTTATAGGCTAACCTGTAATTTTGCAAATTTCCAGTTTATTCCCATTAATTCCCATATATTCCCGTTAATTCTCATGGAAAGTTTCCAATGTTGAAAATTCCCAGAATTTTGCAACCCTACACAACACCACCAGAAAATGCTTTTTTGTAAACCACAGTACCATGCAAAAGTCTTGTGCCACCCCGTCATTTATTTATATTTTGCTAGGAAAACGGGACAATAGGTAGAGTGATTTCTTGCAACATCACCTGATCATCTGTAATCATCTGCACCTGTTTCTTCACTGGTTCACGCCTTAAGTTAGATGGCTTTGTTATGCTTGAATGATTCATACGTAGGTCACTGTGTGGCTTAGCAAACAAAAAACATTCCCCAAACTGGTCAGGTACAGAGACTGGACTGAAAATGAGAGCCAAAAACTTTGAAAGTCCTTCAGAAAGCCTGAAGAACTATTCCTCAAGATTACATTAAAAAAAAATACAAGAAAGTCTGGCTCTTTGGAAACATCTGAAGAAATGACGGGTGGCTCAGAACTTTTGCACAGTACTGTACACTATTTTTGCAAAAAAAAAAAAAAAATTAGCAATTATGCAGCAAATCAAGAGTACCAGATGTAGAAGAGCTACACCATCCTCAATATTACATTCATCACATTAAAAAAATTTTAATGTCTACACTCAATTCCTTATTCATACAGATATAACTGTCCACTAACTAGAATATGTTCATGAATGCTCACTCATGAGCACTTAAATGTTTACACTTTCTTGATGAAAATCTACTTGTAAAAGGTAAGGTTCATGTGTGCAGTGCCACCTAGTGGCCAAGGCCAGAACTCTGACCAATTTTTAAAAAATGCTCACAGGTCACGCGCCTAATATATTATTGAATGTGCAGCAAGTCTAGCAACAGCTCGCAGAAAGGAACATGACTCATTGCATATTCATAAAAACAGAAAAGCAGATGGACCGATACCATTCTTGGGCCCCAGGATGACGAGTGATACCTCGGTTTGCAGAATGGCTGCACGCTGCTCCTTAGCCGTCAGGGACTCCTTCAGCACCTCAATGTGCTGTTTGCTGTCAGAGAACTGGTTGGTCAACGTCTCCAGCTTGGTCTGAAGGCCCAGCAGCTCCGTGTCCTTCCTGGAGAGGTCCTGCTTCACCTGGTCAATCTGAGGGGACCCATGAAAAAAGGAAGGGACAAAGAAGAATCAGTAGCAGTCCTCTCGGGTTGAAATGGAACACTTCTGCTCCGTGTACCGACTGCCAAAACAGAACCGAACCCTCATGTGGGACAAAATCACATCTTTGCAAGGGCCTACACTGACCCAGGCAGTCAGTATAATGTTAGAACAATGACAAATGTGAGGGGCAACAAATGACCCATCACAGACTAAAACTGAATAAGTACAAATTGTAATGTAGTGATGGGACAAATGAGGCTTCAAAACCTGTGGTGGATTGGCGTATTCTTAACGAACCAATCAAAGCTAGCGCCACTCCATTAAGAAATACTGCAACCAAAGGGAAGGGGGCATAGGCAGCATTGATTTGTTAGCTCAGGATGCTCCTGCCCAACACAGGTTTTGAAGGCTCATTTGCCCCATCACTACTTTACAGTTCCAGCTGCTGGACAGCAACTGTAGCAGGATCAATACCTTAATTTCATAAACATACTGAAATTGGAGGACTGTCCCATGCGGCTGCCAGTTATCTCATGACTTCTGCAGGTAACACACAATCTTACTACCTGCAAATACTGGTTCACAACCATCTGAGCATGCAGTGGAAGTGTTAAGCTAATTGACCAAATGGTCAAATGTTCAAGTCCCCAGGGAGCCCAGGCTGACCCTTTCAATAAATAAACAGATGCTATATCTCAGCTGTACCCTACAATAAATAATAAATCATAATCCACTCAGCAGAGACATCAATAATTGGAGCCTCAGGTTGAAATTGGCAAGGAGCAGGCTCCTGTCTCCCCATTGGCCAGGTGCTGAGCAGAGGACCGGGCACAGCTGAGATGCAGGTAAACTGGTATCTACACATGCCAATGCACACTCATCCCCAACTGATATCACATTTCAGAGTCCTGCAGAGAAGAGGTGACAGTCAAACAAATAAAAACAACACAGAAAAAAAGCCAAAGAATCATTTTGGGGGTCCAGTTTTGCAAGTGGTAGCCTTTGTTTCCAACAAAGCTGATACGATAAAGCCTAAATGGTCTTTTTTTTTGCCCACCGCCCACCTACATTAAAAATGATTATAAAAGCAGAACAAAAATCACACATCCAACGGGAGAATGTGTGAAAGCACTCCACTGAAATGAAGGCGATGTAGTTTTTAGTGAATATCCATGTGTGGGCATCAGCCAGTGTATATACAAGTAACACACACGCTGGAGCATGGTCCCAGCTGAGAGGCGCCACTGTACAAAAACGTAGCCCCCCCACACAGCAAAATTCGGCATGCTGGAGAGAAAGGGCAAAGGTTAGGAAAGACCTTCAACTACTGCGAGTCTACCTGTGGTCACCCCAGAGAAGAGACGTGCTAAAACCACGGCAAGAGAAGCTCATTCAGCCAAGCGGTCATTAGTGTTCAAAGCTCTACCCAACCAAGACTAAAGGAGGGAGCTAGAAAGTTCAAATTCCAACCTGAATTTGAAATTGAAGACAGAGAGTAAGAAGACAAGAGAAAGAGAGAGGGGTGGGTCAGGAGTGAGAAAGAGAGAAACTGAGAACTTCCGGGAATCTAGTGCAATGCCAACCTCTTCTGGCTAGTTTGGAGGAAGAACTCTGCATTCCTGATGGAGGGAGAGAGCCACCAGCTCACAGGAATGAAGCCCTTACAGTACACACCAGCTCTCTGGTCACCAAGACTCAAAAGACCAAGTTTGTCTACGCAGCTAGCGTTTGTGGTTTCTACTTCCAATTCCACTGTCAGAACAGCCATGACTGGTCATTGTTTAAGGATCAAAAATGTCCCGAACTTTATGAAAATTTGACAGTTTCACCAACTTGTAAAAGCTAATTACTTCCAGGTATACCTCTAAGTAAAGCAAAGCCCAATAAAACCTCCGCTACAACAAAACTGAAGGTAAAAATGTCCCAGAATTAATCGGTAACTCAAATATGAGACTTAGCTAATACACGTCATTAGCATGACCATCACACTTCTCCATTTTCATGGCTAAGACGTGTTTCAGTCTCAAAACTGCCACAAACACACAGTGCAAATGAACTGAAAGGTTCATAGGCACGCTGGCACTTCTCAGTGTCAAGAAGGCAGAGGTCAGGGTGTGACAATTAGCTTGAGAGGTGGCACTGGCTCTTTCCGTCCCATGATGCCTTGCATTCACAGGAAGCCTTACTGCAGAGACCTCCAGCTGCAGGTCAGCCGCCCGCTTTCTCAGCTCCTCCCCCTGGGCCTCTTTCTGAGACAGCTCCTCCTTCAGCTGCTCTACCTGTCAGGAGAGTGTGTCGTTAACCCCAACACTGACCATGTGGCGCCTCCCAATATGCCACAGGAACAGGGTTTCAGGACTCTGATCCCAAGAAGGCCATTACAGTGTGAGCAGGCTGACAGCTGCCCGATGGCAGTCGCAGGGCCGGCTTCTGCATTGTATTTGATCTCAATTAACAAACCAGACAAAAAGTGGGCCGAGATGTGCCGCCGGCATGTGGATTGGCACCTTCACATGACCGACAGAATCGGCAGCACAGTGGGGAAGGCAAAACAAAAAAAGTCCTGCTTCAGGATGACATTCATTTTCCCTCAAACTGTAAACATTAAAATAGATGACCACCACATTCCCATGTAATAAAAACTGAATCACTGCAACAGAATGAGAAACAGAAGTGGGTTGAGGCTGTAGCGCCACCTTGTTCTTCATGAACTTTGAGTGACTGCGGTAGACCTCCATCTGCTTCATTTCCTCCTCCCGCTCCTCCGTGCTCAGAGCACCATTGGACTTGAGCATCTGGATCTCCTCCTCTAGGTCCCTGAGGCCTCGCTCCAGGGAGCTGATCTTGGAGTCCTGAGGGTCAGAAACAGAGGCCCTTGGGCACCAGTGCAGCATGATCTCCTAAGTCTGCTGGACTTGGAGCATGAGGAAACCCTACAGAGGAGATGCTGCTGCACTTGCTACACCTCATTCCTGGGCTCAAGCAATCACTGACAGTGGTTAAAGCTTCACAGTGTGTCACAGGAACGTGTATCCAATATGTAATCACGCATAGACACACGCACCACTAACACACAGTCCCGCCCCCCCCCCCCCCCCCCCCCCCCCCCCCCACCCCCCCCCCCCCCCCCCCCCCCCCCCCCCACACCCCCCCCCCCCCCCCACCCACCCCCCCCCC
>JAACJT020000052.1:18837218-18882430 GCA_009936485.2 Gymnarchus niloticus
ATGCATCCGTTACATGATTCTGTGTATTGTGGTTGACACAGAGCTAAAACACATCACTAACCTTAAAATTAAACACACACACACACACACACACACACACACACACACAGAGCGGTCAGCCTCACCTTCATCTCAATGACAGTCTGCAGCGCCTTGGTTTTCGCTGACTCTGGGGTTCCCTCATAGCGGCGATGCAACTCCTGCTAGGGCAAAGTGTCAGTCACTAAAAAGAAGCCTCTCGAACCTGGAGCCTTGTGCATTCAGACATCATCTGATATCATCAGATAACGGGCTCAGGAATCTTAACAGCACTTCTTAGAATAAAGTGACACTCGATATTCCCTGACAGGCTTTTAACTTTAAATCCATTAGCTTGTTCTTACAAGTGATGCTGTAAAAACCAATAACTGTCACAGAAAAGCCCTAATAACCTGTAACAGAGGCTCAATCAGCATCAGGGAAGAACAGACTGACACATATTGTCTTAACCCTCAAGCTACTTAGCATTACAGGACATTTCTGTCCCATGTGTTCCCAGTTTCCTCTTCTCCAGTAACCTCTACTGGCTGAGGCCATTCAGGCATTTCGTGTAAAACCACCTGCTCCGAGGGAAACCAGAAAGTAGAAGACGACAAACAGAAAAAGAGCCGCAGGTGTGAGTGCTGAACGAGAGCATGACCTCCAGGTCAGAGGGCAGAGGGCCACTGCAGCTTCTGCAACACTCAAGGGGCCACCAGTAAGGTTCAGGCTCTTCCTCTCAGGGGAGCTCACACTACAGTCACGCTGCATCTCACGCAGATGCATGTGAGCATGTGACTGGAGCTTGTTATAAGCAGTCAGTTTTTATAGTTTCGTTTTTAGGTGACTGGAACAGATAGTGAGAGGAGGGCCTTAAGATTCACCAGCATTTAGCTTCTTCTCAAGATCGTTCTTTCAGGAGTGTTGGTGTTAAACAGTGTGAGGAGTATTGGTGTTAAACAATGAGGTGACACTAGCAGCATTCCCAAGTGTCGGCATGGCGGAGGATGCAATTCAAGATTACAACCTGAATCCTACCATACCTACTGTGCTGTCGACACTAATCCAATTCAAAGCAATAAAAAAAAAAATCCAGAGACCCACCCTAATGCTGGAATAGATGCACCAGATTACAGTCTAAGTGAGTCAGGACACAAAAACCAAAGTTTGAGATCCCCCCCCCAAGTGACATGAAAATGCACCAAAAAACAGACAAATGAATGGAGAAGAAGCAAATTTATGATTTCATACAGCATCTGTGTGAGTCCATGCTAGAGGCTCAGAGAACCCACAGGAAAAGCACCACTCCACTGATGTCTCTCGAAAGGACTATCTAAGGTCACACACTGTAGGAGAAGTCCAGACAAATATGCTCGTCACTATGGCCAAGGGGGGGAAAAAGACATGCTTTTCTCATTCTTTCTGAAGACCTTCTGTCATTAATGATGGCTTCTTTTCCAAAAGGTATGTTATTCAGATGTTCAGGTCTGACACAGAAGGCTTCAAAACACTTGTTTTTTGATCAGTGATGTGTGCAAAGACACAAATCCACATATCCATCTTGACATTACTCACCAGACACCTAACCTCGGTTTCAGGCTCGCCCAGCCCAAAGCCACAGTTGTGGCTGTCACTGGTGAGGGCTGGCTGCAGCCCAGATGCTAAAAGAGCACAGCACATGCATTCGACAGCTGCAGTGTACAGGGGCAGCCCAGACATTCACATTCATAAAATGGTCACTTATCTTTATTACAACGAGCTGCACTGGACCTGAGACACAAGATGGCAGTGTTCTCAAGCCATCGCAGAGTTTGAGGGAGGGAGCTACAGAAGCTGCCCAGCTAGAAAGACGACACTGGGATGTCAACACCTCTGCATCCCGCGCTCCCGTCTACAACCAGCTGATCATGCCGGGCTCCTCCCCACAGTGGGGAGGGAGCAAATGGCTGCCTGGTGATGCTGATAAGCCTGATCCTTCCTTTCAACCCGTCTGCAGAAATCGCCATAGCGATGCATTCCCTGCCTTGTACTGATGTCATCCTGTTAACGATACTAAACCGTATTTGCAGGACAGATGTCTGTCGCCAAAGGAGGCAGCTTCCTGCCCACGGCCTGACCGTAGGCTCATCAGCCGCGAACCTGTTACCTGTTGGTGTGCTGGTTCTACTGCTGCAATCAAGTGTGTCGTCATTGTTGGAGTGCTGCTCACTGACATTAAGAAGGATTAAAGGAGGTCAATTTGCCTCAGTAGTCAACGGATTTATGTCATTGTGACCTCTGTGACGTTAGCGCTGGGGTACACGATGTTCAGGGACGCATGATTCCATGACCTAATGGAGCCAGGAGCCGCATCTCACCTCACGCAGAGCGCCAATCTCCTTCTCGTTCTGTTCCAGCAGGCCTTCCAGGTGGTGCACGTGCATCTCGGCATCAGCCAGGCGTCGTGTCCGCTCGTGGTCCTCCTCGCTGGCCTTGGCCGACAGCCCTTTGCTCTGCAGCATCTCCAGCAGCTTTTTGATGGACTCATCGCGCGCGCCCAGTGTCTGCTTCTGTGTCTCAATGCGCAGCTCCATCTCCTCCAGGGTCTTCCTCAGGAGGAAGAGCTCCTTGGCCTGCCGCTCGTGTTCTCCATGCAGCCGCTGGAAATTCTCCTCGGTCAACTCGGCGGCCAGAGGCTCTCCAGGCCGCGAACTGCAGTCCTGCTGCAGCAGCTGGTTCAGGTCCCGCTGGATTCGTAGCTCGTCTTGCAGAGCCTGGATGGTCATCTGCAGATGCTGTGACAGGGAAGGCAGAGAGATCGATGAGAGGGTGAGAAAAGCACAAAGGGCTCTGTGGTGGACTGTGAAAGAAATACGAGTTAGTCAGCTAACACACACCAGCAAAGCAACAAACTGTGTGAAGTCTATCTTTACCCAAATAAATAAAACAATCTGTCAGTAATTTGACTCTGCTGGATATATCTGCTAACCCTTTCAAAAGCTCATGGCACCCAGCAATCTGGTCTGGCAGCTTATCCAGCCCACAGATGCAGGTACTGGCCAAAAGAGGGCGCTTTCATCCTCTGCTACCATGAGAGAAAAGTGTCTCCTAATCTCCTTATCAGTTTCCCCACTTCATCTCCTTAACATTTTCAGCTGAATAAACCTGTAGGCAAAGACTTTGGAGGTACAGGGGTCACCCACAGAAGACCTGAACTCACAATCACCATGGTAATGACAAGTTCAGTTCCTTAACTGCTTTGCCATCTCTGCCATGACACACTAATGGTGCGTTTCCACCGGATGGTACAGGCTCAACTCGACTCTACTCGCTTGGTGTTCCGTTTCCATCACAGAAAGCTGGTGGTCATGACACTACACGCAATTCCCATAACGTCATCTTAAACACAACAAACAGGAAAGAACAACGGATGATATGGAAGAGATTCTGTATTTGATTCTCGGTATGTGGCTATTTGCCACAGCAAGGAGAAACTTTTATTTCAGAAGAGGCTGAGTGCAGCAAAACAAAACACCGCAGAAAAACGGTGGTCGACTCCATCGAACGCCCAAACGAACGGTCCGCGGCGGCGACTTTGCAAATAGTGAAAGATCTGAAACACAGATACACAGCACACCCATTTTAATATATAATAGTAGTTAACCACGGCATGGTTCTGCAGGAGTCCATATTGGTTGAAGTTAAAAGCAATAGATGGTCAGACGAATCCAAAATAGTTTGCTAAAATGCTTTGCCCAGTATACCCCGTCGTGTGTTGATAACGCAGCACTGTTGATTCTCTCTGACGAGTCAGTAGCCTGCAGTGTTTTTATATGACTGTCATGGTACCTACTCAGCACGGTTGGAACCGCAGCAGAGATGGTACCAAACTGACTTATATAAATATAAACCACCTTAAGGGGGCACCACAGTTACGGAGTGACGTGTGAGACAGTGCACTATTAAAAGGAATGCAGCTGATCTTAGGAAACACTGCCATATTTCACAGCCCAGCCCTCCATTACCAAGCATAGAAGTCTGACCCAGCACTGTCAGCAACAAACCACTTGCATGGATAACCTGACTGGCCAGCTCACCACAAAGAGAATCATGGAATAAGGTGGTATACTCGCCCTTCTCCTCCAGCCTTTTAGAAAAGCGCTCACCACACAAGTGATTTGCAGCCTGCCTCTCTCATATGGGGGGGGAGCAGTTTCTCGCCCAGCCATAATTCCACAGGCGACCCCAGTTGCCAGGCAACGGCAGCCATCTGCGAGCACACAGCGTACATGTCTTCCCCTTGAACACAGAGCGCCTGGCAGACGAGAACGGCTAAGAAACAACCACATTTGAATCCCAGTTGATCCATTCTGGTCATACCTTGATCCCCCAAGGGTGCGGGCACAGGATAAAGCAGGAATTACCAAGAGGCAGAGAAAGCATACATGGCTGACCAACACATACGACCACCATTTACTACACAGTTAAACACAGGTCATGTGCATGTTGCAGAAAGGTTAGGGTACAGAGGAGCAAACGGCTGGTACAAAAGAGGGGTGAAATAATTAAATGAACCCTCGTGGAGAGCACCACTCCTTCCGATTCACCATCAACCAATCAAAAAAAAAAAAAGATCAAACTAGAATCAAAGCTCAGGAATTGACACTCTCTCTGAATCTCAGCTCCAAACTAGGGCATCTGAGCTCTAACTGTGGAGCAGACACCTCTGACAGAGTGAGTATGGGTCAAAGTTTCTATTAGGGCCTACACAAAGCGCACGCATTTGGTAATGTTAATTAATTAACATTGGCTGTGCTCAGCTACCTGGCTTATAACAAACCCACTGGCTGGGATTATCCCATTAACAACCATGCTCACCTACAGCTTTAAACACTGTAGTTGACTGCACATTAAGGACCAGTGTGCCACCGCTAATTGGTGGCATTGAAGTCCAACAAGAAAGCGCCTTGAGTCCCAGTAAAGCTGTTCAGAAGGTCATGGCCAGCAAGTGGTGTCGTTCCAGATGAGAGCAGTGATGACATACATCAATCTAAAGCATGGGCATATGATGAGTCTCCGCCGAATGGTGTTCTGCAGCTTGAAGCTTCTGGACACCAAGCTTGCACTTCTGACGGGCTGACATCTGCACCAGGAGACACACACGTGTGCCAGCTGGCATCACAGCAGAGTCCCTGCACACAGTTTCATCTCCATGGACACAGAGCAACGCAAGCGGTTCCCTCCTGCACCCACCATCCCAGACTTTCTACCCCAGCCCCTCCCCCAGAAGGCTAGAGGCTACTGAACCAGTCCTTCATCACCCTGAGCTGACTTTCCCACCCAATGGTGCCACAGCTCAACAGGGAGTGGATTGAGGGTCCACCACAATGGGGGGATAAAGTAGAGAGAGAGAAGAAAGCCATCACTACCATCCACCCCACAATGAGCTACTGCCAGCAAGAGGGCAGAAGTTGACCCAGATTCAGGGGGACGTGCACTGCTCTCCAAAAAACCTGGACCACCCCACAGCTGCTTAAAAAGGGATGGATTATGTGACAGACACACTTTCCCAAACATTTAGAAGACAATTTTGACAGGTACAGGGTTTTTCCTGGCTCAAAATGAGGCAGAGGTGGTACCATCCAGATCACGTGTACACACATATGTGCACGTGTACCGTGCCTTCAACCAGCTCAAGCAAACACTTTTTACAAGCAGCATATTTTAGGAGTTCTAATAAGTGAAGAAAATGACAGTTATCACGTTAAAGCACATTTTATTTTAAAAAGTGCCATGTTCAACATTAAATTAAACATAAAAGCAATGCATTCATTTACACATTTAACATTATGCAAAACCAGCAGCAGCCTGCAGCGTAGGGGCACAATGCTTTTGGCACAGGTAACATGTCATGCCCTCCTCGTTATGTCTGAGCTAGGTAAATCTGCCCAGACATTGTGGGTCAAAACCACTTGTTCTATGTTTTTGAGAAAATCTGGGAAGATGAATAAAAAGTGATGTTAGAAATCACTTAAACGTCAACTTTTCATTAATACACACCTAACGACTTGGCAACTGAATACCCTCGTCTTGAGTCGTCTCTTGCACTCTGAATCTGATCCTGTCCACCACTGGTCCCTTCCACTTCTTATGCTTGTGCACTACTTTCAGACCTGACAAATTTACCACATCTTGTCAGTAACATGAATTTTCACATTTTAACTGCCTATCAGATGAAGTCTGCACTGTTTCACCTGCCCTCACAATTCTCCTCCTCGGGAACTCGCTTGGTAAAGTAATCACTGATCCTACAAGCCATACCTGCAAAGCTGAAAATAACACACTGATGAGATGTAATGTTAATTTAGGAAACCTTTTAAAGAAACTGGACATGCTTGAATGCAAAATATATTCTATACTCACCTGTTTGAAGAACCACAAAATGTCAGGGCTGTCAGACACACAGGGAAACACAGATGGTTTTTTGAGGAAAATTCCAGCACTTAAGAACCTCTTTGGCAGCGCCTTTCCCGGTGCACTATACTGATTGCAATACAGCGCCACCATATCGGTAATGCCGCAAATGCACTTATAAATGACAGCAATATACCAAGCTTGTTATACTTATGCCTGTTAAAAAGTACTTCTTGCATGAAGATACCCACCAGAGTTTTGCAGAGAGCTGGAGGTGGCACAAAATTCAACGGAGGCGGCTGCCTCGTAATTCTCTGTGCAGGAAAAACCCTGAGGTAGAACAACAGAAAGACCTCCTGCTGAGATCTAAGACCTCTGGCCAATAGTGCTAACATTGACCACCGCTCAACGTGCCACCAAACCCACCAGCACATGTCACAAGCAGGCTAATTTGCAAAATGATTGCACACAAGACGAAGTGCAGGACATTGTATGCGTCAAGCAGCAGCTCAAGAAAATCTAACACATACACACCATTGACACCACTGGTAAATTGGACAGAGAGCAGCTTAAGAGGCTGAAACATTCAGCTCAGGTCAGAGAACATCAATGCTTTCACACAGCAGAATGTCCGCCCAGTAATGAAAGGTAGAAAAGTACATTAAAAACACTTGCAAACTGGCCATCATAATGCAGTGAACCCACAAAACTTCATGTTAACCATTTAAAAATGCACATGAGCCTCATGAAAAATTCTGCTCACAATTATAATTTGATGGATAATAACTGGAATCGACCCACTTATTCTGGGTAGGGTTGCTGGAAGGCAGGAGCACCGGGTATGAGGCACACCAGGGTTACACCATGGACAGGAAGCCAGTCCGTAACCAATGCTAAACAGTATTTTTATTATGAAACATTATATAAAAAGCACAGAACATCAGAAATGGTGTGACAAGCTGAATGCCAGAAAGCAACGGAGCTGAACATCTCCCTTCACCGGGCCTTCCACAGGCCTCCGGGCTTCATCATGTAGAGAGCAGGCAGGTTTACGCTCAGCATGAAAGTACAGAAACGCGCCCACCGAAATGACGTGTTCATCATTTACCCGCTACTTCAGGCGTCTGCTGCCACGGAATGTAGGGGGTAGGAAAACAGAACACATTTTAAGCAGGATAACAGAATGAGGCCAGCTGAAGCTAAACTTTATTTAGGCTAGGAAAGAAGCTGCATGGATGAGCTTTACTAAATTTCACCAAATACTCCATCAGGTAAATTACAAAGTAAGATGATCGGCTTCCCCCTCTTTCAAATGGAAACATTCCCCTGCCAAACTGAGACACGTTTCCCTCAATCCTCTCCTCTGCTTTTGTCACATATAAACGTGAGGCTGTATTGCCATGGACCATTTCAAATGACAGGAAGACTAAATACACAAATGAGTTTACAGCAGCACTGAACAAACTGAAGCTGGTGACGAGTTCATGATCCCACTTTGCAGTATTAAACTGCACAGCACTCTTCAGAAGTGACCAAAGGAGGTCCCGAGAGGAACAGAGGAGCAATGTATGGCAGCACCTGAGGGTCAAAGCAATACTAGCCTTGTTTCAGTGAGAGCAGCAGGGAGGGACAACTTTCACCAATACATTCCAAGCCTTGGGAGGAGGCTGACAAACAGGCCTTGCTTCAGCTCCATATGAAGACTGTGCTCCAGAGTCCATCCCTGAAGGAAGACTGAGGAGGGAGAGTTAGCTGAGGTAGGGCTTCGCCTCCTGGACATGCTCAGAGGGTGATATGCATTCCCTAGTGACCCTTTAACAGAAGGGTAGGCCAAACAAAGCCAAGGATCTCTAAGGTTGTGGGGATGAAATTTATGATTACAGCCTGACTGAGATAGCTGGACGGGAACCTGAATCCCAGGATATTAAGTACCATTACACCGTTAATCAGTATGCTTGAGAGGCTTCAGAAGATAAGGGAGAGTAGAATGGAGCACCTCAGAAGAGCTCAGTAATTCAGGCTTTGGTCAAGCTGAATATTGAAGCCTACTTCCCACCATCCCTCACCATGTTCTCTCCCCCATTTTCCTACCCCCTCCCTACTGTAATGCCAGTGACAGCCACACACCTGCCAAGACAGCTGGCAGCCGCTCGACCTCCTACCCACATCCAATGTCAGACAGTCAAAGAGTCACAGCCACAGAGCCCCAGACCTCACCGATTCTCTCACTCAGGTGGTCTCATCTCAACAGCAAAGTAGTCGTGTCAGTTTGTGTAATGGCAACAAGCTACAATGAATGCTTCTCACTGGTTCAAAACAAAGGGTGGCCTATCTTAGATCTCAAAGGCTGTATTGAAATTCTGCTACATATAAATAAGATTATTTATCAGAGGCAAGGTCGTTCAAAACGCTACGTCTTGGAAGCTTTTTAAAGGGCAAACAAACATGTAGCTTATATTCGTGCCGACTGCCGATGGGGTATAATTTGTCAAATCGATATTGTTGTGAGCCAGTTAATTGCATTCCTGCTTAAAATCAAGCATACTGGAGGGAAATGTTCCCTATAAATTGTGCTGCGCTTATTTTCAAGTTTATCTTCTCATAATCACCAGGTATCTGCTTAAATGCAGCACTGATTTACCTGCGGCGAAGACGTCACCGACGGTTCCCATTGTTTTGCATGCTATGGCGCCAAAATTAGTATGCAATTTCCTTCCTTTTTTCGCAAAATATATTATGCACTTCACGCACCCCCCTGTACCCCCAGTGTTTTCCGACCCCTTTGTCCATTGCCTCTTTTTTTTTTTTTTTTTTTTTTTTTTTTAATGGCACTGTATGCAGACAGAGACACGTCATAAATAACTGGTAAGCCCGCTACGGCTATGATCGGTTTCTCCTCCATTATGCTTGGGAACAGTTTGGTCGGAACAAAAGTTTACAGTAGAACTCACTTTAGCGGAGCATTTCTACATTCCGATTGGTTGCTGCCGAGCCGCGTCATATCGCATTACCATAAAGTTGACCGAGCTTCAACTTCATTTTGACGCTCACACTTCCCAAATCGCGCCGCACCGCTGCTTGACACCTGCCGACGCGCCCTCCCATAAAGAATGAATGGCTTCCGGTCGCTTTGACGCTCTCGCCGCTCGCAGTGTGAACGTACCATTAGACTTTCATACTTAAAAGACTGGGAAAATACAAATGTCAGGGATGACTCACATGAGCAGTCAGGACCCGTAATATTCAGTCACGCTCCAACAGATGACAAGAGCAGATCAGCAGACAGCAGTCCGTTCCCTTGACAGACATGTCACTGAGAACATCCATCCTCACTCTACCTGCTGCTCCTGGTCAGTGTTGCAGGGGAGACTGGAGCCTATCCCAGACAGCATAAGGTACAAGGCTGGAGTACACTCTGGACTGGATGGCAGTCCATCACTAGGCACACACGCATACTCTGTTGGCAACTTTCAGATGCCAGTTAGCCTAACTAGGAAAAGAGTACCCATTCACAAAGCTAAGCGTTTAACACAAACTAGGGAAGAAATAAGCCCATCAGCTGAAGCCTGTACTCAAGGATTTTGCTTCGGTGCTGAGCCAGTGGGTGATCACGGTGAAATCCTGTGTGATCTACAGGACTCTGCTTAAGTGTTCAGCCAATGGGAGAGCCAGGTGAAATCCGGTGTGATGTAAACTCCCCACGACACTTGCCGTAGGCTGCTCCACCTCACTGTTGCCCATCTGGACTCAACACGAATGCTGTGAAAAAGACACCATTAGCATTTTCCAGGCTTTCCCCCTATTTTCTGCTTTTTTACTCAGAGTCCCTCCCCCGGCACCAAGAGTTCTCACCCGTATACTAGTACTCCCAATGATATTCCGGCAGCTACAGGGTGGGGCAAAATATCATAACCCATTTATAAGTTCAAATGCAGCAGTGCATCAAAATAAGTACAGCCAGCAGCCACATGGTGTGCGGCTCTGCGAGACAGGTGTCTGTGCTTGTGACTGGAAGGTCACTGGTTCAAATACCACGACCAGCAAAAAAGTGTCCACATCACTGTTGGGCCCCTGAGCAAAGTCCTTAATGCCAAAAACTGCTCCAGAGTTGCTGGATAAATGGCTTACCCAGTGACCCTAGGCTTGCTCTCAGTTGTATGTGTGTCCTCAGAAAGCAAGATGTGAAAAGTACACTCCATTGTACTGTGTGAAGCGGTACAGATTGCACATAAAAGCTGCCTTCACTCACATGAAAGCTAATAAAACTACTGGGTGAACGCATCCATTAAACATTTTCCCATAGTTTAGGAGAACAATAATTTAAACTTTGGGGGTGCAGACGACTCCCTTTGTGCTGAGACTTCTCTGAAACCCATCAAGCAGAGTAAAGGTGCCACTGGGCATGGTCCAGACATAAAAACCCGGGCCTCTTCCAGTCCATCCCAGCCCATTGGCACTCTCCCACACACCGCATTACATGGAAGCCACTGTAAAATAAACTGGAGACTGCAGAAGAAAGGAACATATCCAGAAAAGGAGTGGAATCCACTGGAATCTTCACTGCACTGAGTCAGACCAGCAACACCACACAGGCTAAAGGGCGGCCAAAAAAAGAGCATAATGCTAAACACGGATGTGTTACACTGTAAGGAAACGGAAGCACAAGTGACCCCTGACCTTTAACACACCCCTGAACATGAAACTAATGATGGATACTTGCAAGGTTGTTACAAAGACACATGTACCCTAAAAAATTGACCTGTCTGCTTCTGGAGAAGAACAATTTGCCTGAACGGCAGACACAAGCATCTCCCTTTGCAATCAAAGAACTGACTCTGTTAGGCTTCGATTTAGACACACAGAGGCCTTCTGATTTGAACAGCTAATCTAAGCTAATCAAGTTACATAACTGAAGAGGGAGGGACTTGTTCTAGCTGGACAGGTAAGCTGACTAGGTTTCTGACAGAGGCCGGGTCTGGAGACAGTCCACAATGGGTTCCTGTAAAAGACACAAGACGGGTCCATTAAAATCGGGCAAGAACAGTGGAGCCACCCATTAACGAATGGCTTATTGGTTGGTTAAGGAGGCCAAGAAAACTGCAGCCTAACAACTCAACTCAAACAGGCTCCATGCAGGGCTGTTTGGACAAAGCTAACATAAAAACACAACCAGGCTGAAAAGCACAGCAGACCACACGCAGGACTTAAATGCACCACCATCCAGGTAGAGCCAGACATGCCAACAACACTTTGTACCAGCTGTCAGCAGTATGTTTGCACTTTTCACCCATTTAAGAATGAGATTGGGAAAAGGAAACCTGGAGCTGCAGACCAATACTCTCATTCTTCTGGGCATTTTATGACGTAGAGCTGTAGGGTTCCCATTACGCAACCACAGTTCTAGATCACCTTCAGAAAAGAGAAGCCTCGGCAACATTCATTAACCAATTGTGAAAAACGGTTATTAATTTTTGAAACACTCGTCTTAGGAAACCTCCTAGCCAATAATATGGGAGCGTTATATCGGTTTGCCAAACATCAGTGGGGGTTCCTTGGATAAAAGGACTGTAGATGGTCAGATTATACATTCCCACCTGATTGTAGCAGCAGGGCAGAGACAGCAGGACTGAACTGCTCATATCCATCAACAAACAAACCACATCTGTTCCAAGTGCCACGTTACACCAACATGTGACGGTTGCTTAGCAGCACTGTTACAGAGCTTTAAAAAGGGAGCGTGGAGACTGCAATGCTGAAACAAGACATGAAAAAACAAGCAGAAACATTTCACAAAGTTGAGAGGCCTGTCTTCACCCATCAGAAACATTTCCACAAAGAGACATGGCTGGTTTTTTTTTTTTAAATGACAAACTGCAAACGGTCCCCCAAATGGCAACCAGGTTTGTTTCTAAAAATAAGATAGGCGAACAGACCTGCACTCAGCTGCCAGAGAGGTCACTCACCGGTAAATCCTGACACTGTCTTTATGCTTCATCCTGGACAGTCTGCGCAGGTGTCACTGAAGTCAGGCCTCAGTTTCCCGCCTGTACAACAGAAGCTCTTTCACTGCACGCAAAAGGCAGGTCCCACTGAGTAGCAAAACCACACCTCTGACGTGTGGCTGAAATGACCAGCAGCCACCCGGGCAAACAGCCCCTAGCACAGAAGCCAGGGCAGGATGCAACTTCACCTCCCGCACCTTGTATCTGTGCTTCTCCAAAGGACATTTTGATCTCATCTTCATTTTTTTATATAAATTTGGGGCCCATGAGGGCATCTGCACATCACAGACGTGAGACAGAATGATGAGAGATGATTCAAACACACTTGCATGTCCATCCCAGCATACAGCCACCACATGGTGTTTCCATGTGCAACTTTAGAACGCAACCTAACATGGATGGGAAGGGCAGAACTGCTTTGCAGGTACCACACTGACAGAGCTATCCCCTCTGTCACTTTCAGCGTCATTTTAGGCTACTTCTTGGCAAAGTGACATAACACTTCAGACCAACAGAGACAGTCTTGAGGCACTCCATTCCAAAATTGAGACTACTGGAACAACAATACAGGAATTTTCCCCTTCACAGGGATGCATCATGCACACTTTCAGGCACAGTATGTCTTGGCTTGGCAGTACATCACCCATGCACCAGACACCACCAGCACTGTACATGACAGCATTGTGCAGAAAACACGACAACCACACTGAATATCCTCAACTCACCTCTATGAGCAACGCAACAAAAAAATGGATTGCTGCATAAGTCATTTCATTTTTTCAAGTTTTTAGGATGAACAGTGATAGCGATACCTGGGTAGTATTCCAGAAAGTGGGTTTAACATATCCTACAAGGTTTTCAGTTTCCTCCAATCAGAATTCAAGTTTAACTGTAGGATATGTTAAACCCACTTTCTGGCATGAACTCTGAGTCAAGCTGCTAGTTGTGTGTAATTAACCAGATGTGGGAGTGGGGGGACTGAAGCACATCCAAGAAAGCCAATTAGAGGAGGAGCCGCTGATTAGATAGCTGCTACTTAAGCATTAAGGGAAATTGGCACCATGCTGGTTTTTCCCTTGTAAGCCTGTGGCAGCATTTAAAGCAGTGCGGCACAGTAAAGGCAAATTACACATGTTCCAAATGCCCCAGACTAATCATTATCTCCTCACAAGCACTGGTTACTCCCGTTCGACTGACAGAATCAGAGAAAAGCCATCTTCACCAGGAGCCTGCAGCAGTGCCAAAGGTCTGAACAAAACCTCACAGTTACAGTGGGAGACACTCCACATGTTCAGCCGCCTCTCTACCACGGAAGACAATATCAGGTTGTGAACGATGAAGACCTGAACAGGTCACAGGACTTCAACAATGTCAGGTAGTCCACTATGCTGGGAGCAGGACACACCAGCATGGATGTAGGGGAGGGGGTAAACAAAAAGATACCTCTGTGCATTGTTTACAGTGAAGATTCCATGAAACAAGGCCCTGGTATACAAAGAGGGTAGGATTTGGAACACAAGACTAAGTTCTCTTGCACATAATCCTATGGAGTGTAATGCATTAAAATGAACTTAGGCAATATGTACATTTGAATTATTGTCATTTACTCTATTGCCCATTTCTATGGACCTGGACTGTTATCAGGACCCCATTAAGATCCAAGTAGATACATTGGTTGAAAGCATCTGAATTGTGTTTTATGCTTAATGTCAATTAAAATTCTGGACATTTCAACTAAAACGATTCTAATTCAGCACGATTCCTACAGGTACAATACCAAAGACACTTCCAGATCTCAGACGTGACATTTGATTCCCCAATCCAGTTCTATGACATCGACATAAAATGGTACGTTGCATGTCAAGCCACAGATCAGCACTCCACAAATACAGAGCGAGCTGAGGACCTGCAGTCAGCTGGCACATTTCCTGGGACAGGTGGCTGGACCCACCCGCTTCATTGTGCTTAACATGCTCCTCCGCTGTTGTTGGCCATCTCCCAGTGAAGCAATCAGCCTCACAGCACCAGCCTAGCTCCAATTCAAACATGCGCGTGCGCACTCCTACCCAAGAAACACCTCAGGGGAGAGGTAAATGAGTGCCTAGAAAGTACATGTTTGAAGAATAATGGGGGAATGTTGTGAAAAGCAATACACCACATCCTATATCAGAAATATGATCTCAGGGACCAGATGAAAAGCAGAAACAGGGAAAGGTCAGGATGGCCTTTCCCTGTAAATCCAATATTTTAAAGGCTGAGTAGAAAAAATTACTTCAAACCTTCTATGAGAAAATCTTACACAGTTTACAGGAGTAACCATTCATACCCAAGGTGGTTTTGGTGTGTTATCCAAATATAATGTGTCTTAAAGCTTTCCATAACCTGATATCGCAGCATCTCTCCCAGCTGGATAGCAGAAGCTACAATTCTGGACCAACCAAGAAATCACCTTGGAGTATAATGTCCATTTTTCACAGGCAGCTACCTTTCACAGTAACACAGGCTCAGGCACAGAGAGCTATGTTCACCACACAGTACAACTCTGTACACATTTGAATTCCCAGAGGAAGCTCAGTTGCGGCCTGCAAAACAAAGCAGGCTATCAGAGTATAACAGAAAACATGAAAAGCTGCGATTTGCACATGGGGAAAAAACTCAGTTCCTCGTGTTTCCATTTTTTAAGACGGTTCAGTAGTCGGGTTTTCTGTGGCTATTCAACAGGGCTGCTTAAATTCTCAGTTCACTATCCCTGTCCTTTCAAACACACAGATTAGTAGGTGCCTCTCAAACATGTAATTCTGACTACTTATTGATATCCCTGGCAATCTCTTACAGCATCTCCTTTAGATATGCAGATACTATATTTCACAATCCAGGGGGGTAGGAGTGTTGATGACAGACCCTCCTCCCAGCCCTAGAATCAACTCAGTAGAAAACTTTCTATGTAAAGTATAAGTCTTGTTTTGATCCCCAAAATGAACCTGACAGTTGAGGAACAAGCGCGGTTAAGACATCTGATCACTGCCAGGGGTCTGCCATTCCTGCCCATGACCATATGCTACCACGCCCCCCCACTCAGTTTTTCCAAGAGAGAGGAAGTCTGCCTCCACCAACCCACTGCAGAGCAACAAAGGGGACAATGGGAATATGAAACTGAACAAAGAGCCACTCATTAAGAGGTTACATAGTTAATGAGACAACAAAGTTGCAAATAAAAGACATGAAGATCCCCCCATGGCTCGACTGTGTAACTCTGACATACAGTACATCTTTCATATTTTGGATAGCCAAGGCCAAGCCGCTCAAAACGAATTTGTCAATGATCAATAAGCTTGGCTCCAGTTTTATCCCTCTCGTGACACAAAGCCCTCATTGCTTCCTTTATTCCTCATTTCAAGCATGCTTTGTCTCAGACGACCTTTCATTTCACAGAGATGTCAATTGACACAACATGTTGCTTTTTATCCCTCATTCATGGACAGCAATCACCTGTGAACACAGGTAGACACACACACCTCACTGCCAGCTACCATCTGTCAGGAACTCTGTTTACTCACAGCTGCCATCAAGACAAAGAACTCAGCTTTGCCAGAGTTAAGGGTCCACAAGCACCGAGGCCCTGTATGTGGACAGCCTCCCTCCTGCATACACTGGCACTAAACACTCCAGGAAGTGAGGTGGGCACCTGTGAAAAGGTGGGTGGGGGGGGGAAGATCAAGCTGGCCAGACATGACAGATGGAATGCGAAGCGGTTAGGGATTTTAACAATTGGCTCCTGGGCAGTTTCTCAGAGATATACTCCTCATGCGGAAGGTATAGGTTTAAGGCAGACTCCAGAGATGTGCCCTTCAGTAACGTATTCAAGCATTCAAACAATTTAGGGTTAGCAAATTCTGAGGCATGCAAGTCATAGAAAAAGCATCAAAATCAACAGACTTGTGTGTTCAAATCTAAAGAAACCAAAATAATGTGAAAAAATTACCAATAAATTCCCCTCTGCCATACAAACACTGCATAAGACAAGTGCATATCCCCTTTCAAACACAAAAACATGTTGCATGCATAAGAACCCATGAGACTGATTCAGTATAAACAGTAAGAAGTTAAACACTAGTTTAGTGATACACTTTCCTTCTGCAAGAGAGGTTCATGGACTATTTACTTTCAGACAAAACTTTTCTGGAAATCAATATTCAATATCTTCTAAGGGTCACATTTCATTCAACTGGTACCTGAAAAGATATCATCTAATGATTTGCCACAAAACTGAGACTTCAAAGCCTGCACCTATGCATGTTAACTTATCCTACATCTTAAGAGAAAAATCATCTATGAAACCATTATGAGAAATGTATACATTGTATTGTTCTCCTTGAAAGGCATGCAGACAGGCAGGCTAAGGGGCCTGAGGGGATGAGACAGGGTCAGGCCAGCTAATGAAGGCGAATGGAATTGTCCAGCAGTGAACCAATGGGATGAGCACTCCCCTCTGATTCTATCCGTCCCTCTAACACTATGACTGGCCCACTTCCAAGAAGCATGACACCTAACCTCAAAGCTCTCACTGGCATTTGCTTTATTTTTAATCTTTACAATAGTCTGCTTCGCTCCATTCTGTTGCAAGGAAGAAGCAGTGAAATTTCTAGATAATAAAACACTCCAAAAGAGTAAAGGACCCCAATATGATTATTCTGTTATTTTAATACGTTAGCTTAAATGTACTTTGAATAAGACAGACAACTTGCAATTACTTCCATACAATCGAGCAATTCTTGAAGTACATAGCATACAGGTACTCACATGGCTAATTTACATTTGCATTTATAATCAGCAGTGAATTTGTTTGGGGGAAAAACATACGAAGAAGCACAACAAAGACTACCAACGACTACTGTATCCTGGTCAGCTTCATTTCAGAGTTAATTCAAAAAAGGTACAATTTGGAGAGAAACTAACAGGTAACCCCATATCACCTACAGAACCTGCAGTTACAACAAGATAGTGGGTAATCCAAGGTGAGGTTAGCAAAATAAGAGGTACAGGTTACCTCGAGTGGGCACCCAGGGGGCCAGCAGGCTGCCACAGGTCAAGGCCTCAGTGGTTTCCAAAGCAACACTCCGCCTTGCTAGCCCATATTGGTACTACTACTTTAAAGCCAAAGGACCAGAAACAATCGGCCGTCGCTTCCAGAGACATAAGAAAACTGGAGATTAATTACACACACACACGACACATGTGTAACACATGCAGAAATGTTCTCAGCCCAGTGACACACAGACAATAAATTGACATTCATTCTGTGCCTGTTTCCAGAAGGTTGCTGGTTCAATACCCTAGCTGGATGAGTAATCATATCACCATTTTGCTCTTGAGCAAGGTCCTTAACCCCAACTGCTCCAGGGTTGTAAGATAAATGACTGAGCCTGCACTCTGACCCATAGTCTTGCTCTCACCTATAATATGTGGCTCTTTATCTGTCTCATAGGAGACCATGATGGGATGTTAAAACTAAAATATTCCTTTTTACCTCCACTCTTACAAGTGGCAAATAAAAGCATGTTATGAACTATTAGATATTCAACTACACTGGAAGCAAGAGAGAGGCCTGGATCACGAAAAAGATGACCAACTCGCCCACTGTGGCCGGAATAAAAACACGTTCAATGCGTCAAATGACACAGGGCTGAAAACAGGAAAGGAACCCCACATAAGTGCTGGGGCTGTTTCTCCTCCTTCGAGCCTTATTGTTTGCACACTGATCGATGTTGCACACGTGCAAACAGGCATACACACATAATGCAGTGAGACCGCACACAGCTCATTTCAATGATGCCAAGGGAGCAGGGTAGAGGCCAGGACCTCCTCGGGCACACTTCAAAGTGAGAGTGCATCTTCCAGCATGTCAATCAGCCCGCCTACCTTCCACCCACCATTCCCCAAAAAGGCACTGCCAGGCAGTGATTCATTCACTCTTTATTGTTCCCATTCAAGCACCAAGACCAGTAAACGGGCTCATAAAGATGGTGCACTCTGCCAAGGAGCCCGATCAACCCATCATACCGATTTAATCACCATCATCTGCTGCAACAACAAAATCAGACAGGAAGTATATCTGCCCCTACGACAGAGAATGGCCATCTCCCAGCACATGAGCAATGTTCTCCAGCCATTTCAAAGCCTGCTGGCCCTGAGCTGTGACCTCTTATGACCTTGTGTGGACCACACACCACGATCCCCATCTGGCTGGCTGTTTTCACGGGTTACATCAGATAGGTGTGTTCATCTCTCTTGGGCCTTTCTTCCCATCCCTCACTTTTCTTTTTAGCTTTCCCACCTCAGAGGAGTCACACAGCGAGGGCAATTTGGGACACTTAGTGAAACGGTAGTAGCTCCAGAGGCTGCAAAACAAAGCCTGGCAGCTGGCCCACAGTTCAAAGCTGCCCTCCCTAGGAAAGTCACCCACATTATAAATGGACTTCACTGTCCCCACGGTCATAAACACACTACCACCACTTGAGATGGGTGGAGTATAATTATTATGAAAGCTGGCTTTTACATGTAAACAGGAGACCAAGCCAAAGGTAACATGCCATATTTACTGCCTCAAGACCCCCACTGGTATATGAAAACCATTAGAAGGGCCAATATGAAGCTGCAGAGCTGGGCCACCATCAAGGCAGAGAAACAGAACAGAGTGGTCCAGCTATGGTTGACACGAGTGTTTGGAACCTCCACTGCTGCATCATGGGCCACTCAGAAAATGCTCATGTTTTGCTGGGACAATTAAGACACCACAAAAGATGAACGGCAGAAAGTTAACGACTCTCATCAATCCTCATGTGGTAATAAAGGAATTCAAATGTGGACGTGAAAGGCTGGACCATCCTGAAGCTTCCCCCACACAATGGAATGACGGCTGAAGCCTGCCAATCATTTCTGGGCATGCTGAGCATTTGCAGTTCCTTAACGGTCTGCAAACTGAGGTTAATTCATTTTCATTATCAAAATTACTTTCCACCCCAATTCTTTATCATCTTTGGCAGAAGTAGAACATGGAATCACAAAGCACCCACTGTAACATCATCAGACTTGGTACTCTACGACTGTGTATCATCTTTTATATCACAGCTGTCTCATGTGCAAAACCCAGAGCTACCAGACAAACAACTCTTTTAGTCAGAGTCCTTAAGCCTACAATTATTACTGACATCCTTCCCTAAGAACCCAAGCCCTGCCGCTTAAACAACAACCCCATAGCTGGAGAAATGGCTGGTGTGGCCAGCTTAATCGACTCTGTACTTTTATGATTAAAAAGATGAATCGAACGGTTTACCTACGATACGAAATTCAAACTGCAGAGTGAAATGACCTCGTCATGCTGTCGCTTTCACCAGCCTGGGACGGCGAGTCTCACCTGGGTCTCGTCCTGGATCACTCGGTATTGCTCCTTCCACACAGCCATCTTTGAGACCTCATCCTTGCGCAGGGCACGCTCCTTCTTCAGCTCTGGGCTCCAGAATGTCTTGATGGAGTTCATGGAGGAGCTCAGCTTGCTCTCCTTGACATCCACCTCTTTACGCAGGAGCTCATTCTCCCGCAGCACCTCCTTCAGCTGCGCCTGCAGGTCCATGATGGTGTTGTCCCGCGCCTGGCGCAGTGAGTGAGGCACTGTGGATGCCAGGCCCGACGGCATGTGGTGGTCCCCGAACGCAATGGCATCGCTCGGGCCACTGTTTGGTGGTGCCGCTGTGGCAATGTTGGGGCTGCTGCCCATAACGGCCCCACGGACGCCGTAGGGGAGTCGGCCGCCTGAGCGTCCCAGGGTCATGGTGCTCTTAGGTTGGTCGGGAGGTGCCGCTACAACCTCGTTGTCGCTGAGGTACATGGGCCCGGAGGCTGCATAGGCTGCATTCAGCGACTGAATGTTCTCCATAGAGAGGGTCTTACCCCCAGAGCCTCCCGCACCGCCGCCGCTGCCCCCCGTGCTGTTGGTGCGCCGGTGCCCAAGACGGGGTGAACGAGGCAACCGAGGAGATCGCCCTGGGCTCTGGTTGTTGCCCTCCATCTTCCCAACAGAGCGGGCACTGCCATACATGATGCTGGGTTGGATCCAAACCTCTCTCAGGCACAAAAAAAACCCACGGGCAAACCCGTTTTACAAAACACTTTTACCCTTAAAAATTTGCTTATTTGTAAACCTTTTTTCAAAAAATGTAAAAAGAAAAAAGCTATTGTTTCTTAAAAAATTTTGTGTGCTGAGGAGGCCATCTTTGGTGGAACAGTAGTTCTGGTTGAAGCTTCAGAGCTGAGATTTGTGCTAAAAAGGCTTGTCAATCAGTCCATTACTCCAGACATGGAACAAGACGTCCAACCTACAAATAAAAAAAAAAAACAAAAAAACAAGAGCTGAACAAAGCTGTGCTCCAATGCCTGCCTACAAACAGCTCCTGAAATTGGAATCCCCACTTTATATTGGGCCTCAGCGGGTGCATTATAAGCTGAGCTTAAGGCAGCACCCCCACCTGTCTGAGAGAGCCACCAGTGCTGTAATAGGCTGTCACTACGCATTTGCCTTTTCCGGATGTCACACTGTCAAAGGCTCTCTGTCAGAGCACTTTAAGTGCTATAAGATGGATAAACCAGCCCTTCGTCCTGACTGCCTCCCTACCTTGAGCTGGGCTGCGAAGGTCCTGCTGTCCTGGGTATTGAGTGCCCTCACCCCCTCATGTCAAAGCTAATCGGAGTGAGGAGGCATGGAAAACCACTAGTTTGGCCTTGGATGCACCACCCCACCTAACTCCAAAAACAGACATGCACATTCACACAAGTTCTGCCACCCAACAACTGTCAAACTTCACAAGAACTCACCTGAGAACTCTGCTCCAGACTACAGCCCCAACACTGACACTCCATCCCCACATGCAGTACCAGGGTACAGAGGAAGGACAGTGGGAGCCTAACACTTCCAGAGAGGCTGTCTGCCCAGCCAAAGATGTTCCCAAAACAAGCGTAAGTGAAGAAGGCTAGCAAACACCCCATTACATAATGATCCGCTTGGCTGCTTTACTAGCATTTGGCAGCTTCTTCCCAATACGCTGCACACCATCACTCTGTTTCCCTCGTTCATTCACACAGTCATGTCCTCATCTCTATCCGATTCACTCAGCTACTCATTGTGCTTCCCTTTTACTCATTCATCATTTCATTCACTAATATGCCCAATTGCTCACTTGTCCTGTCCCTCAACCAGTACAGAGTTAATCATCCTAACTAGCAGCCACACCTCTGTACCGCAAGGGAGACCTACAACATACACCATCGATACCCATAACTAAAGGGCAGTATGATCTGACAACACGAGCATGCAAATCTGGATGCTGCAGAGCAGGTAACAGAAGGAAATGGTGGTATCCCATCATGCTTTTGGAGTTACTTACAAAGCCAATGATGAATATGTAGTGGGCCCCCACTAAAGGGCTGTGTAACTAACATCACCTAGATGTTTTCCTTTTTATCCCATGCTGGTTAGCAGCTATAAGATTATTCACATTACACAGAGCAAGCCATTGTGCTTGGGGGTGGTAAGAGCAGACAATGCACTGACAGAACACTGTCAGCGGTAGCAGAAAGTTTTTAAATAGGATTTTTATAGAAATAAAAAAAAACAAATCACATGTGGAAAAAAAAAAAAAAAAAAAAAAACACACACACACACACACACACACACACACACACACACACACACGTGCTTAGTATAACACGCATGTCAAAATGACCCAAAATAACCCAGCCCTGGTTTATGGTTCATCTTTTAACAGCCCCTGAAATGCACATAGTTATAAAAACAGCACCACTCTCCCAAAAACACAGAAACATTCGCCCCAAGATCTCATTACAAAGCTCATGTTGCAGTTTTACCAAGAGTTCAGTCCAGAAAATCTCCCAGAATGTTCTACAACAGGAAGTAGACTTTGAGGTGTTATCACATGCTAACCAAAACTCCATAACTGTGAGGGGATTAAGAGATTTCCATCCAGCTATCAGCTATATAGTAACGAGTACCTTACAGGACACAGACATATCACCATGGCAACCGGCCTCCCATTTCTGCACCCAGACCATAACAAAATGAATACTGTCCTACCCATGTCGGTGCATGTTCTACCATCCATTATACAATATAGGGCTGAAATCTAATAAAAGCGGGATGCTGGCTAGCTATTTATTTAAACAGATTTAGACCAGTATTTAAGGACACAATGAAATGCAAATGAGCTTTTGCTGACAAACCTCTGCTTCACATCCACTAGAGCAATGCAGGCATCATTAAAATGCAAAAATCAACAGGCCTAGTAAAGAAACCAAAAAAGGCACTTTGCCTTTGCACCTCCACTCCCTGGAGGCAGGCAAATGCTGCAGGGCCCCCATTACACATGAATCATCACACTTTATTTAAGTCCTGCACTGATTGCTAACCTAGCCTCACTCAGCCTCGATCACTGCAAGACATCTCAGGAGGAAGTGCATGCACTTTCAGGCCACAGCAACTGAAGGTAGTTGGGATATTGGAAAGAAGCAGATGAAAGGTGGCAGAGAGGAATTTAAGAAAGAATGGAAAAGAAACAAAGCATTCAGTTTTATGACTGTCACTATGATTGTCGTAAAACCATTTAAAGTACGAACACTAACACACACAAAAAAGCTGGTGTTTATCTAATGTTATGGGAGTTGCGATACAAGATGAGTATTTGTGGGTTCATTCTGAAAGTTATCTTTTGGATGAAATGCTGTACAGCTGTTAAAATGTAAATATCCAGGAGACTCACCCTCAGCGACAGTGGCCATTTGCAAAAGTCTTGAAACACTAAAGAAAATGCTGTTGTTTTTGTAAAACTATAATATTATGCCTGTGAAAGCATGACAACCCAGCCATTTCAAAACTTTGTCAAGTTACCTCAGTATTTGCAATCACCTTCCAGTACACACATCTATTTGTTGCACTCAACCACTAATACACCTTGTCCGTCTAATCAATACCTCATGAAGTTAACCGAGTCAGACTTCACCACCTGCTCACTTATACACATGTAATGGCTGGAGCTCAGCGAGTAGCACTGTTGCCTCACAACACCAGGGTTAGGGGTTCGATTACCACATGTTGATTTCTCTGTAATCCAAGCTTCCCATAGTTAGGCTAACTGGTGTCTCTATACTGGATGTATTTTATGTCTGGGTGTGTTAGCTTGTGGCTAAATGTGCTCGGCAATGAACTAGCATCCCGTCGAGGCTGAACTGCATCCTTGTGCCCTATGCTGCCTGGGCTGGTTTCCAGATGCCTGTGACCCTGAGCAGGATAAGCATTTTGTGTAGATGGAATAGTTCAGGTGACCCATGGAGAGTTTTTAGAACCAAAGCTGGTTTACTCTAGCCATTCAAGAGGATATCAGGAACTTTTAGGAAAACTTTTATTATTGTTTATACAATATTACACTCTTTTTTGCAAATATACACCTAACACAGATATTAATAGCTCTGAACACAAATTTCTTTGGCAGCCCAAGACTTTTGCACAGAATTGCACGTGAGGGTTTGTCTGACAGTGAGCCCCTAGTTTAACCACCAAAAACGACATACTGACTTTTAAAGAGAAACACAGAAGAACAAGGTTGTTTCTGACCACTGTGCAGTTATCTAATTATGGGTCTCATCCTCTGCACACAACAAACACGTGAACTCAGGATCAGTGAGGACCAGCACAAACCAATTCTGAAGTATGTACCACTGGTCACCAGCCCATGGTACAATCTGCTTGAAGAATAAGTGCTGCGTGATAGTCACCTAGGTGCCTGCAGTAACAAAGCAATTTCTGTCTCAAAAGGTCTGGTTCTTAATCTCAGTCTAAATTTTAACTCTTTCATACGCTCTACATTTGTTCACTGTTGACTGCCAGTTCATGATTATAAAGGAAAGCAAAAACATTACAGACTCCCCATACCTGGCACGCCAGCCTCAGTTTAGGTTGTAGGCCTATTTTTACTGTCCTTCACTGCATATACGGCATAGGGTTACACCTTATACACAACTTCAAAGGCTATACCTCAGAGTGTCATGTTTTAACATCTGACCTTCTGTTCATACTATTAAAGAAATAAATCCACAGGCAGTTCTAAACATTAGTGAGTAAACAAAAGCCAGGAAAATTTCCTTCTACCAGCGCTAAATTTTACTGTATGCCCACCCAGCAGAAATTAAAATTTTATATATATGTATATAGTAGTTTTATAAGAGGGTACCATGACACTGCAAGCTTCATTCAGCAAACTTACATTAACATAGCCATGCTGTGTATGTACCTCCCATGCGCAGACAAGAGAATGTAACTGCAGGATCGTCATTCAAGAGCACTGTCTCAATGCGGCCATTTTCCCTGTCTAGGCTCCTTGTTCAGTGATAGTGCATATATTGATTCTGCTGAAGTTCACCATGCACCACTGCTGGGAGGTTCCGGAGGCCAAGGCACCTAATAGTGGGGCCTACATATTACCTGCTCCTCACAAGTCTAACACAGATAATACTAAGAAACCCGATCTGGGTTCTATTATTGCACTAAGACAACTAATAATAAAACTAATAAAAATAATAAAATAAAAAAATAATAAAAAACTAATAATAAAAAGAAACCCCAATGCAGCGCTCTACAGATAACTCCAAACTCAATCCAGGCTGACAAATGATTAATACGGATCTCACCTTGAGACTAAGCACCATCTTCCCTGTGATCCCTCAACACACAGACTGCACCCCGACCTTCACATGTGGCATAGAGATAGGCCAAGGGCTGCTTTTTCCCCTCATCTGTGATGTGATGAAAAGTTAACCTAAATCTGAGTATGCCACAGCAAGTAGGTTGAACCCTGTAAGGCATTGTCATTTAGTCTAGTCTAAGTATATTAGTAGGTTACTGTTAGATCCTCTGAAAAGAACTTCTTGAAGGCTGGAATAAAATGCATTAAAACATTAGTGACAGGCTAAGATGGGATTTAAATTTAACTAGACAACAAATCAAAAGATGGAAATTATGTAGTTTTAGCACTATATGAACATTCTGCATGAGTCTTTGAAATAGAGATTTAGATTTCACAGCCTCCATTATAGTGCATAGATCACTTTTAATAATGTCACATTTCATGGGCAGGAGAGGATCATAGACTGAACAGCCATCTTCTGACAGAGCTGGCATGGCCTCATCTCTTCTTACTTCCTGGGTGGCTGTAAACTTAAACCCTTCAGATGGACCACATTGTGTCAGAGCAAGACCCAAAGGTGGATGATTTTGAGCAGAGTAACACAGTATGGACACAAAAAGAAATTTCCACAGCCTTAGCCCAGAAAAGAACAATTTAGCTAATGACAAGACTCAATTATCTAGACATTACTGAACTTTAGGACAGGGTAAGTAGTGAGGAATCCAGCAGGTTCATCAAATTACCTTTCATTATTGCAAAGCGAAGCATACAACTGACTTGTTATATACACCGATACTGAGTTACTACCTGTAGCTACTGTATGTACATGCATAAATCAGAGTGCACTACATACTGATTCAAAACAGAATTAAAGGGCTCAGCAAAACATTAAGATCGCTTGAATCGGTCAGCAGTGAGGCAGAGTGCAGGATATCCAGTTCATATGAAAACGATCTACAGTCAGGATAAAAGCCAAAAAATAAATGAGTGGAAACTGACAGATTAAACTAGACCAAGCACAAACACATCCTGCTTGTGCAATACAATGTCGGCCATTCTCACTTTCGGCTGAGCTTCCTAACTGACACTGATACTGTCTTTTGTAGCAAATCTTGAAATCAAAGAACTTAAATCAGTTGCCAGACAACCCCCCACAAATGAACTTCCTGATAAGTAGAATTCAGTATTGAATTCAGAATAATCTCTGGAAGTCAACGATCTGAGCTGCACATCCCATCTCTGCTGCCTAGAGCACCCACCTGACACCATCTCTTCAGCAGCACAACATCCCACAGTCCTCAGGGTGACCTCATACAACACTGTGATGACAGCAACATGACCGAACCTGTCTCGCTGTCCGCCAAGGAACAGCACTGTTTCCAAAGAAGTTTGCAGGTCTGGTTACCGGACATTTCAAGTAACAGTCAGGTATCAAACTAGGTCCCTGCATTTAGGCATATACATTAACATACAAGGCATATTCATGTTTTCTTGTATCTTTTCAAGCGATATACACGAACATTTCCACACAAGAAATTATTATACAGAAAAGTGCAGAATGCAGATGTATCCGTGTGCAAATGAGGAGTGGAGGACAGTGGGAAAGTGCAGACTGGGTTAAGAAAGATGCATTCCGAAAGGTGCTTGTCAGATTCCACTGCTGCAACAAGTATTCTAACATTAGCTTCACAAATGACAAGCAGGGCAGAAATAACTTGGAGCTTTTCTGGCAGGCAGCACGTCACTGTGCTAACGGTGAGAGGAGGCACATACACGCTTACATATGTAACGCATAAGCTGAAAAACCAGATTTCCCTTACCCACTTTGCTCTGCATTCTCCAGAAATGCCACCAACACGTGGAGGAGGTGAAACGGTCTGCTATTAATTCCTTTATTTTTTTAACTGTTGACTGAATGCCCAGATGGATGTACCAAAACCATCCGGCAAATAGCGAACCAAAGAACGGTATCCCGATGCTGTCAGAAGACACTGAGGCGTGTAAAAAGTGGAGTGCAAGGATTATCACAGCGATGGGATCTCCGCTGAAAGATCAATCTATCACCCTAAATCCAAGGGTAAGATTTAAACTGTTTCTGAGGCACCATTTCTGTAAACTGTCTGTGAAAAGGCCACATATGGAGAGCAAATGAAGCACACCGTTTATCAACTGGGTTGCCACAAAGCAGAATCACAACACGTCAAGCCAACAACAGGCCTAACTGGATCAGCACACCGTCAACGGTAACATTTACTGTCCCCTAGCCACCCCCCCCCCCCCCCCAAATAAATTCCTATGCTTACCCATCTGCTAATCCATAGAGCCTGAAATCACAAACGTGTCCATGATAGGCTTGATAGTGTCTGTTCTCATTTTGTTTAAACATTTGGAAGAAAAGAATTTTGTATTAATGCTTCTTCCTGAAATCGCCAGGAGCGTGCCGCTACTTGTTAAACTGTGCAGCCCTGACGCTCATTGTGACCTGCCCTACTTTTGGCATTTTAAATATTTTTCAGAAGACTCCTACGCTTATCCACAAGAGATGAATTTCAGAAAAGACAGAAACCCGTTAGTTTACTC
The DNA here is from genome assembly GCA_009936485.2 of Gymnarchus niloticus. NCBI lineage: Eukaryota > Metazoa > Chordata > Actinopteri > Osteoglossiformes > Gymnarchidae > Gymnarchus > Gymnarchus niloticus. Next base: position 18,864,958 of record JAACJT020000052.1, read on the forward strand.
TCGCCCTCTCAACACAGACCCCTGAGGCCGTGGCCAATTGTGGTCTGAAGCCTCAGAAGCTAAATGAAGGTTGCCCAAGGACTGAAATACAGATATGACAGGCTTTTAAAGAAGACCAGTCCTTATCCGTCCACCCAGAGCAAACACAAGAGTCCCTTCAGCAGTACTTCAGCATTCTCACCTCACTTTTTCATGAGGCGGGGTATGAACTAGATGTTTCAAAAGATTCCTAGGTGGGGGGGGGGGGGGTGGATGCCTGCAGATTAAAGTGAAAGCACCCGTCAGGTGAACCTGAAGTGCCACTCCACACGAGTGATGTACGGGTCAACACATACTCATCACTTCTCGTTTGTCAGTCATCATAGCTGGTTCACCGCCTTCATGTGTGAATGTCAATCCTTCTTCCAGACATTAAAGCTAAAGCAGGACCTGCACCCAACTTTGAAAAACTTTTTATTAGTTTTAAAATGACAGCTATTACTACCGCTTAAAATTTACCTCAAGTTCCAAATCTCAGCTGCACAGAAAAGAAAAACTGAAGGTTTCCATTAAAATGCAGAAAAAAAAAATTATGCAAAATGGTGAGGTGGAGAATTGTCTAATAAGGGCTAAACAAAACTTAAAAAGCAACACATGTAAGAGATGGTGTAGAATCTCAAAGTACGGCTAAAATATGGAGGCAATGACACTGCCTTCTCCAGCACTTCGAAGGATGGAGCATGAGCAGTACACCATGAAGAGTGAGCCCGCTGTCACACCACGCTTCATAGAAGCACATGATGTCAGACAGTGGAGAGGAGAGGCTTCATTCCAGTTATAAGTGACTGGACCTGGATGGGCATCCCAAGAATGTCAAAAACCCTGCAGGTCTTCCTCATGTTGACGTTTGACTTGTTATGCCCAGAAATTATTTAATTTGGTTTCTGCATGTAAAGAGATTTGCATTTATCTTTGAAAATCAACACAATCCGGAGAGAAGCCTGAGATTGTTATGCTCTGAACAAGGACCTTAGCCAAGTACTGACACAGACCCAAAAAGACCACACGCCCCACAGGCATCCAAGGACGTGATCGTGTGTGCTTTCATTATACCTTCAGAGTTTAACAACAGTACTGTAACATACCAGTCAAGATCAATAAACATTCTAATCAAATGAGTTTAATCTGTTCCTGAAAAGCTTTCAGTCATAGTCAGTCAGGCACATTGTCAACAGCTGGTGAAAGAGTCGTTATTTTACATGAACAATACTTTATCAAACATGACTGTTTGTTCAAAATTTGTCAATTTGTATTTTGTACAAATACATTCTGTAGAGATGATTAAATCGTTATCCAAATGATTAAGCGTGATTAAAGGGAGTTATGAGCATATACTCAGCTTCAATGAAACAAAATTGCCCATTTAATAATATTTCAGCAATACGGATGCCTCCAATAACCGATGCTTGCGAACTGAAGGCCAAGGTGTGCATTTCCACGCCCACTGCGTGTACCCATTACCCGAGGCTATACTGTTTTATGCAGCCAAGATCCGCCTCGGTTTTTATCGCCCTCGGCGACGGCTATCTGACGCAGACATAAAGGTGGATATAAATGGCCGCCACGTCTCCGGAAAGACCAGGAGTGCGATCGATCGGGAAACTTGCAGTCCTTTCCACCATGATCTTCGGTAACGGCAAAGGCGAACGGGAAGCAGGGGTGGAGGGGAAATCCTCGCCGCCGTACATTTCCACCCACCCCATCGTCGCTGCCACAAATTACTACGGGCACCGCAGTGTTTCTGACACAAGTGAAATAATAATGCTTCAAATAAGTCCACGCTAATGCCTTGCGATATAAGAACGAATATGCAAAGGCAGCTGTAAAGAAGCCCAGTCGTTCCTCTCTGATGGGCGGTAACATGCCATGTCAAGGTAGTGGGAGAGCCGCGCAGCTAAAAACCCCTCAATTTTACACCTTTAAATGATTATGTTTGAGCGAATGAGGGCCAGGTATGCATGGATGTGCCAGATTCAGAATAAAAAATAATCTGCTCGCCACGGTCGTCCGTTACAGTTCTCCACGAGCCCTTTGTCACGACTGGACGCGCGGCTTAACGTAACCAGAACCACCTCCCTGACGGTAACTTTGACATCAGAATTTGGTCGTCGGCCCAAAACACGCCCGGCCCACACGTTAGCCTCCAGAAAGCGTGCGGAGGAGCGGAGACGCCGACGGGGCGTGTTGGGACGGCCGGACCGGGCACTCGGCGGGGTTACGATTAAATTACGGAGCAGTGGGGCGGTCCTCTATCAGCAGACAACCTGGTGGAAACCCGGGGCGAGGAGACAGCCGTCTTCCGTTTCGCTCGGTATGTTTTCTCTTCACCTCCTTTTCCCTCCTCCGGTGATTCTCGCCCCCCGCACACGGTGTGATTACGACATCCACTTTCAACATACAAGACACGTTTAAAAAAAAAAAAAAAAAAGCCCTCTTTTAGATGAAGCTCAGCCTAGCGTCACTGACGGTGTCTCTCTCTCTCACACACACACACACACGAAAGGCGACAATACGTCTCCCCCTCGGTCTCCGTCTCCTTCTGCTGAGGACTCCCATGAAAATCAGCCGCTTACCTTCTCGCATATCCCACCCGACCAGTTTTGAGTTGCACACAACCGTCAGCGAAGGACCGTTATCAAAGAGAGCACTTCTCAGTAAAATGTTATTCTTATCATTAACAGTTAGCTAGCTAATTTCTCAATAAAATGCTATTCTTTGTAGTAGCAGTTAGCTAGCTATTCCTGTCTGCCAGCACTACGAGCACATCTCCGCGAGCCAGGGCGCTCCGGTGACGTAAGGACCACGGCGCGCGCTCACGCCGCCTGCCTCCGCGGCCACGCAAGGGGACACGTGCCCGTGCACTGCAAGCGCGAGCCGGCGCCATGTTGGGAAGGTCGTCTTTCCTTCTAATCTAGTTCTCCTGTGTATCTAGTATACTATCGCAAGTATTAATAATTGTTATATCAATAATATGTTCTCTTTTGAAATATTAGTAAGCCGTACTTCTTTAGTTTACGTCTTGTTGTTCTGATGAAATGACACCTTCCTTCTTTGGTTCGTCCATTTTTTTCCCACGCTCGATTTGCTTTATTTGGAAGATGTCACCTCACAAAAAGTTGTCTTAATAAATTCGTAATTCTTCATGATTTGTTATAGAAAACTGGAACTTGTATGGTTATACAGTATTACATTGTTGTGGTTAATGATTTTGGGAAGGATAATTTCCTTTAGGACAATGAGCAGCACCCTACCTTTTTCTGGGCAATTATTTATAAATTTAAAAAGACCATTTATATATCAGTTAGTACAACCAAATATTTTCATAGTAAACATGATTAAATTGCAGCCCAATTCGTTTTCACCATGTAGATTATCATTGCATACGCCGCGTGATATTAGTAGTGCGTATTATTGCATACGCTGTATAACTAGTATCACGTGTGTGAATGAGAGGGAGGACATCGGAATGGTGAGGATGCAGGGAGTAGAGTTGGCGAAGGTGGATGAGTTTAAATACTTGGGGTCAACAGTTCAGAGTAACGGGGAATGCGGAAAAGAGGTGAAGATGAGAGTGCAGGCAGGGTGGAGTGGGTGGAGAAGAGTGTCGAGTGATTTGTGACAGACAGGTACCAGTAAGAGTGAAAGGGAAGGTCTACAGTACAAGATGGTAGTGAGACCAGCTATGTTATATGGGCTGGAGACGGTGGCACTGACGAAAAGACAAGAGGCAGAGCTGGAGATGGCAGAGTTAAAAATGTTAAGATTTGCGTTGGGTGTGATGAGGATGAACAGGACTAGGAATGAGTATATTAGAGGGTCAGTTCGGGTTAGACGGTTTGGAGACAAAGTTAGAGAGACCAGATTACGTTGGTTTGGACATGTGCAGAGGAGAGATGCTGGGTATATTGGGAGAAGGATGCTGAGGATGGAGCTCCCAGGCAAGAGGAAAAGAGTTAGGCCAAAGAGGAGGTTTATGGATGTGGTGAGAGATAACATGCAGGTAATTGTTGTGACAGAGCGGGATGCGGAGGACAGGAGTAGATGGAGACAAATGGTCCGCTGTGGTGACCCCTGCCAGAAACAGCCGAAAGAAATGATGATGATGATGTTGCTGTGTAACTAGTATCTTCACGGCATGCAAAAAATCATCTTACTGTTTATATATTTCAGAAAGGGTAGAACGCATTTTGATTTCGAATAAGTTTATGTATCCATTCATTTTTCAGTAGTCCTGACTTTGTACAAGATAATCCGTTTATCCATCTTCCAACCCGTTTTCTCAATAACATGAGGTGTAATACGCAATACAACCACTCGATGTCAGTATTTTCCATCCTGTTGCTCTTTTGCCTTCAAGGTTGGTAGGCGCGTCAAAGCGAGTTGTCATACGATTTGTAATTGACTATGCTTTGATACTCGGTTTTCTGAATTATTAAAACAAAATAGATTTGTCTATTTTAATAGTGGTCATGTTGATTTAATTACGAATATTACTAGTATTTTCATTAATTACAATTTCAATTCTCAATATTTAGCGATGGAATGCGTTGTAGTTTTTATCCATTGAAAATGCAATCATTTACTAGTATCTGTATATGAATTTAGTCCATAGGAAATCTGGTTTCAGTAATGCTTAGGATGTTTCTATTGCATACACATCATACTCTGTATTCAGTTGATTTTCAGTGCATTTTTTCACCAGAGGACAAGTGGGACGTGGTGAGTCATGGCTTACTCTTCCTATCCACAACATCATCTTCTGTGCCCGAGGTTTTTCGATGTTGTGCTGCCCACACTTAACAAAGCAGTTTTTGTTACAAGGAGCTCAGCCGCAGCAGTACGTAACTCCCATTTGTTTGACTTTGCTGCGCAGGAGGAGGGAGTCAGATATGTGAAGCAGTTTAACGGACTCGATTATATAGCTCTCTGTGTAGGCGCCCTCTGCTGGTGCCTAGTTGGACTATTCAGGTGACCGCTCCTCCTAATATCACTCACTGTCATACATGAGACCACGTGAATAAAGACAATACTATTACAGTCAACAAATCACACAGCTTTATATGTCCGATTTGCCTAGCATACCATCAGTCTTGGCATTTAACCATTGGAAGTCCATGACAAAACTTAAAGTTTTTATTTCTTTAAACATGATGTCCTTTATTGTGTAACATATGATGTATTAAATGCAACATATTTTTGTATTTATATAACTATGAAATCAAACTGGTGTACTGACTGCCATGCCATAGTATTCACACTGTAAGATCATTTTTTCCTTGGAATCACTGAACAATATACACTGTGATTTTTAATGCTTCTTCATAATAATACATTTTGATTTTTATATTAATGATTAAATGTGATGCCTAAATCTTCTAATTGCTAGTAAAATTTAACTTAAAATAAAACATTTCTCACAGTAAAAAAAAAAAACTTAAAACCAAAATGCATTTCATGCACAAAATAGACAGTTAGATGTGCTTTAGAGTAAGAGGAAACACAGGAGTTCCATGTAGCACCGCTGGTGCCTGTGTGCTTCAGCGGTCAATGCAGGGAATGTGGAGCAAACCTGGAAGTACAGTAGACATAAAAGAGGAGCAAAGTTTAGTCAGAAGATTGGGTCAGCAAGGAGAAAATGAAATGGTAAATAAATCATTCACTTTTTATTAACCTAACACAAGAGTATCAGATATATCACATTGTCCTGTGTACAGTGCTGCATTAAAATTGCTAGAGTCTGTGACAGTGTAACACACTGACTTATATGTCTCTAGTTCTTTTACCTGCTCTCTCAGTCAGGTTTGGGGTACAGCCCTGTCTTCTGGACCCCAAACGCAGTGATGAAAATGTTAATGATCACGGTTAAAAACACCAGTCCAGTCGCCACGTTGTTTATAATATCCAGCTTCCTCTGGTTGGCGACGTTGTTGAGGTCCTTCCGAGCTTAAAAACAAATACGCATAACAAGGTCAATTTTCATACAGTAGTTTATAAAATTGATTGGAACATGCAAATAATGCAATATAATTTATTAAGTAACAAAAAAGCCTAAAAACAGTCTTACAGGCCTTAGCATGTCCACACAGATGGTAAAAATGAAACAATCTACACTCATTCTTTGACTGTCAAAGACTTGAGATTTCGGCCTGCTCCTTACCCATGAGCACAAAGAGAACTCCTGCCAGGACCTGGAAGAGGAGGGACACCCCAATCAAGACCAGAACTGTGATGTAGTACTTGAAGCTAGGCCCTTGCTCCAGCACAGCCTTCATCTGTGAGGCATTGGCCATCAGCAGAGCCACATCCAACATGCTCTCTGCCACGGTCTTCTTGGTCGCATAGTGGTTCATGTTGATAGAAGCCAACCGTTCCGGCTTGGAGGGTAGGTAGGGAATGGGGAAGAACGTGATTAGAGAGATTGTGGTCACAGATTACACCCTTGAGATCCAGCAGACAGAATAATCATAAAAACCAACAGAAACCATCATGAGTCACTGTGTGGTGACATCCTTCACTTTGTTCAAATCCTTGAAGAATTTTCCAGTCTAATTCAGAACTTTTTCTGGGTATTTGATCAGCTGAATTGGTCTATATTACTTAACAGTAAAGCTATTGATTTGACATAGAATTACCTGGGGAGAAGAAAAACTATATATTTAAGTATTTGAAAAGGGGCTGTGTCACACCAGCAGTGGAATTTAACTAACTGTTAACTGTTCTTAGTCTATGGAGAGGTGTAAAGTACATTTACATTAGGATGTATGTTATTCTGCATACTCAGTCACAATACCCTTCCTTCCCTTAGGATTTAATTTTTTACCTTGTTTACAACTGTTCAGTGATCTGTTTGGTTATCGTTAAAGAGTTATTCATATAAAGTACATAGATAAAATTATTCCGTGAAATGTCGAATTTACGCTTTACTTATACGGCAGATGGCGCCACATTCACAAAAGACTGCATTTAAAATGTTCTCAGTCATAAGGTCTACCTTGTGAATTCCGTTCATTTCGCTATTTCCATAGGATGTCCGACATCCTGTCTTCAGTTTGAACCGTTTGCTTTGGATTCCATAAAGCATGCACATTTCTTCAAGCTGATGCTTAATATTTGCAATTTCATTGCCGAACAACATATAGTACAATTCAATAAAATTAAATATTTGGCGGGAGGGATTTGTAGACGTAGTGTGTTACTAGGAGACAGCTAGAAAGGCATTTTATATGTAGAACTGTTTCCCGTTACTGTAGCATGACTTATAAAAGTATTCATCATATACTACGGCGCGGTTATTCGCGAAGTCATAGTGGAAATGTTACAATTACAGTAGTTGTAACTTCCCGAGCAGTTCACGTTTCACATGTACATCTAGTAAGCATTCCCGATGGCGTCCCCTGTCTCTGAGGAGGATCACGTGACTGTAACCTGAGCCTGGGTCCGACCGGCAGGCTCCAGGAAACCGGATCGTAGCCCCATGGGGGTCATCCACAGGATGACGTGTGCACGCTTAGGGCCGCTTCAGGTGGGGGACGGCGGGCACATGCAAGGCAGAAAGGTGTATTAGGTGCAGGAGAAACTGTAAAATTAGGGTCTTCATATGAACAGTTTGAAAGATTGGTAGTACGGAATAGTTTGGATGGGAATAGGGAAGGGATGTATAGGTGAAACAATAACTTGTCCTCCATTATCTAAATGGCTCAAATGTCAACCAGAAGGGTGGAAAACACACAAAACCGTATAGTCACTTGATATACCCCCCCCCCAATTATTCTGATGAAAACCATAAACCAATAATTATATGCATCATTACATTTCAAAGGGCAACTTATTTGGTACCTCAAATTCTGCTTTTATTTTTCCCTCTTACGTGCGTTCGTTCAGTTAAACTGGAAGCAGGAGATTCAAACCTGTCTTTAAAAGTCCACAATTAATCCCAATTGTGAAGCTTATAGTGATCAATCATAGTGTTTTTGCACACCCGTCATTTCTTAATCTATTATAAAGTTCTAGGTTTACCGTACGTCTTCTCCTCCTAAAGAATCGGCTTCTGCTTTCTACCGTCACTATTCATTGTGTACGTGTGTTCGTCTGCCCCATACCTCCATCCTGCTCCCGATGTTCTCTTTTATTGAAAACCAAAATATGGTCACCCTAAGAAAATGTTTAGAATATTACCAAGAATATTTTTGAACGTTGATAGCGTTACTGTAACACATAAAGTAGACCAATATATATCTTAAGTGACTGAAACTTTGAAATATAATGAACAGGACAGCATTTAGTAAAAATAATTATAATTTCACCACTTCAGATTTTATGTTGACTCCAGCTTCAGTTTCCGCATTTGGCCAGAAGAGGGAAGTGGATTTTAAGAGCTGCACGGACCAATTTAAAATAAGTGTTCAGACAGAAAAATGGCTGTTTTCGCTCACCGAATGACCTTAAGATAATTGCAGTACCCATGCTGCTTACAAAATATTCTGATAGCTTTTATATAAAATAGTAACCTTTTCAAAATTACTTGCACATTGTAATCCATTGTCAAACTACACTAATAAACCTTTTTTGCTCTTATAATGAAATATAAATTCAGTATAATTCAGGTTCAGGCATTGTTTTTTCTATATGCTGAAATACAAAAGAGAACAAATAAGTTTTAGAAAAGTCGAGAACCCAGGGATATCCAGAATAAACCAGGTTCAGGCTAAATGAGGAATTAGGCATGCATCCAAATACCACACAGGCTGTCATATTGGTTTTGTGTAAGCCCAGGATTATTTCTTTTTAAAATAAACATCGCTGGGGAGAGGTCCAGAATATTATACAAAAGGGGCCCAAATATGTCACCCACACAGGAAGTCCACCTCCCCTCCAGCCCATTGGCTGCTGCTCCGTCCAATAGGAAAAAGCAAATGCTAAGGAGGGTTTGCTTGAATAGAAGAAACTTTTACCACAAGCTGTCTACCACATAGCTGCTGGTTGAGGAGAGCTGTAGTAGGTCCCACTGGGAGTGGTTAGCCCCTGGATCCTCCTGGAAAGCGCCACATCTCCCGTCTAACATTCCCCCATCCCTCACCAGTCTTGCCCCCTTCAAGTCTCATAGCAATCTAAGGAGTGACTCAACCTTGTCTATGTGTGAATAGCAGAGCTCTATACAGTGACCATCAGTTAATCAGACTCAAATTAAAATGGCTCTATCAGTCACCTACAAGTTTATTTTTGCTGTGAGAAATTTGGTAGTGTATGGCAGTGTGTGCTAAGTGTCTATCTCACTGACTGGAAGGCTTTCAAATCTTGTGACTGGCAAAGTGACCCTATCACCATTGGGCCCTTGAGAAAGGCCCTTAACCCTGTGTGGGTGTATGGGGGGCACAGTCAGCACAACAGAAGATGCAAAAACCATGTTCCAATGTACGTGTACAAATGGTAATTGAATAATTTCAAACATGGACTGCTTCTACAGTGATACGCTATCCCGCTCGGGCCATGCATCGCTAGACTCAGTTCTGCACGGACATTTGTGTCCCAGGTCAGTGGTAATAAACATTCACAAATTCACAGTAAACCCTACAAACAACTCATTTTATGATTGCTACATACATCATGTTGTTGAGTCCTCCCGGGCCACATAACTATTCTCATTATAGGTTCTCTGCACAAACATCAGATACCTGTTTTTTGGATGCTGTCCTCAGTTTCAGGTCATCGCCACTCCAATGTACAAGGACGAAATGTCCCTACAGCCCCCAACTCTGAATAGTGTCCCCTTGCATGGTGGGTGGGCGGAATGGTTCCTGCTCCTCGTGGGACAAGAAAGCCACCAGCCTGTGGACTATTAGCACCACCTGTCCATCTTCATCCAGCATGGCTCATGGTGCCAGCTGGCAGGACCTGTCTCTAAAGTGCTGGTCAAGAGACTACCACCAGCTTCCTTGCTTGGGGGACAACTCAAGATTGAAGGGCCCCGATTCCTTGGCGTCAGTCCCATTCTTTGGCCCCTGTGTGACACTCTGGACAGTCCTTTGACCTTCTAGAACGGCCCTGGTATGTACTGCATATCTGGCCCGTTTTTAAGTCGGATTCGCTAAGTAGGTTAAACTGGAATTCCCCACTTCTACTCATATTTTCTTATTATTCTAGAAGAAATCTTTGTTACTTAAATGTCTTCATTTTATCTCTTGAAGAAAACAAAATTTGTTAGCTTTTTGAAGATTAGCACAAGCAAATTTCTCAAATTCTGGCTGTAATTATGTTAACTTTGTGAAATCTTTTTTTAGTATGAAGAAATCTTTTAAAAATGCAGCTGCTTTGCAGCTTACAATTAAGTAGTTAAGGCAGTCAAATTTATACCCATAAATATTGCACCATAGGTTACACTTTGCCCCCTAACCTTAGTGACTGGTTATTGGCCAGTCACTGCCAAGCCTCCGGGTTTCAATCCATTGTTGAAGGGAGTGTAGGCTTGTTGTCTGTCTTCGGGTTCAAAGTCATCGGCGGGCTGTGCCCTGGGTAAAGGCTCATACCAGATAACCTCCATCCGTCATGTCAATGTGGCCCCTGAGAAGCACCAGCAATGTGAAATGTACACAGTATAGAGAGGTAAGGGCTGCGTGCAGGTCTGTTAAACAGGCAAACAATGGTAGCTTCAGATCTGTCAGCAAGTCGTAAATCAATTTACAGCCGACTCTGGTTGTGAGTCTCCCTACCTTTTTGCTTTGAGCTTAGGGCTCAAATGTTACTCAATATCACTAAAGACCCCTCTAGTAAATTATTAGAAAATGGGCCGACATCTCAAGTTAAGTCAAGTTTTATTGTCACATGTGTTCCGGAGAGCACAGTGAAAATCTTGTGTCAGAGTCGCAGGGGAGGGGACATTGTTCTTCCTGAGGAGGCTGAAGATCTTAACAGGAGATAAGTGGTGTGGCAGTTAAGGACATGTTATTTAGGGTCAGACATCCAGTTCGCAGGAAGCAGACTATGGCATTTAAACCTGAGCACTTCTGCAGGAATATGCAGCTGTGTAAATGGATAAAACCTTAGCTTTTGAGAAGAATATGCCCTGCCATATAAATGGGTGAAGCGTAAACCTGATAGATACAAGCTTTGAGTTAATAAGTCATAAATGGCGTTGCTGTCGGGGGTGGTAAATAGGCCCCTGGTGTGACTGCTGTCTCCCAGGTGCACACAGAGCACCTTGTCACTCAACCACCACCCATGAAAGAACAGGACTAAACAAACACGTGCATCCTCCCCCCCCCCCCCCCCCCCCCCCCCCCCCCCCCCCCCCCCCCCCCCCCCCCACACCCACCCCCCCAGAAAAAAACGGAAAAAACAACACCCTGCCCCCCCCCCCCCCCCCCCCCCATGAAGGCGCATGTCCCTGGGGTCACTGAGTTCAGGTTCCCCGTCAGCATTCCACTTCGTGGACCCAAGCCAGGGAGATATGGAGACAGTTGCAGTGTCTGGAACCAAAAGGAGGTCGATTAAGACTTTGATTAAAAATTGAATGAAACCAATGCTGATTGCACAATCGCCTGTGATTGACTGAATGGTGCACAGCACGTAGCCCAGGCCAGGCCAACGTAGCGCTGGTTGCTGTAAACGTTCTTCTGATCCCAGCCAAACAGTGTCTTGTCATTCAGTGGGCCAGCTTTTTTGTGCCAGCTCTCCCATCCCAGGAGAAAGGGCAGCTGCCCCAGCACTAAGGAGTACGCAGCGGCAGTGTGCCAGGGTGGTTTGGACAGGACCTTCCTCCTCTGCTCTTCTCAGACCCGGGACCTTTGGGCAGGTGCTGATCCCATTCCCCCAGACATTGTACACGTGCCCTGCTTTGGGCCTTATTATGATGCTGAAATATATTGTACCTGAAATCACAGCTAACTTACATAAAGAAGCCAGCAAACTAACTGCATTTTACTGTTGCATTCCTGCTTAGGCTGACTGCATATAGGACTGGGTTAGGGTTAGGGTTACTGAATTTTACTGATACACTCCTGCATAGGCTCCCTGGGTACAGGAGTGGGTTGGGGTTTTATCCATCCTGCTGTTGTAGCTCTTAGCAAAATGTGATGCAAGGTAAATCTGCAAAACTAGTTTTAAAGGTGGACCAGTAACATGGCCCAGTTAGCAGGCTTGTTTGACCAAGGCAGCTATGAAGCTCCTGTTCAGGGCAGATACAGGAGGACTTTGCGGAAGCTAAATTAAAGGACACGCGTTGTCAGCTAATCCCCAGCGACAGAAGAACCAGGTTAATATCACGGCAATGTCCGTCAGGGAAACACAGAGTTAATGTCTGAGAAGTGGAACAATGTGAGTCTGCCCTCATTTTCCTACCCTGCCCCAGTATGGCGTTTGTCCTTGGACACACAGGGATGGCAGGCCTTCCGGATGGAGACACATCACCCACTAGATGATTCACATGGGTCTTTCCAGTTGCACCCATCTCGCCCCCTTCGATACCCCTGCAACACAGACAGGCACCCCCACAAAAGCCAATACTCCAGCCCAGACCCACCCCCCCGTGGTGCTATTTCAGAGCGATCAAGCCATTGATAGCGGATGTGTTCTCTCTTTTTGCACTGGAAACTAAAATACGTAGAACAGGAACGCCAGGGGGTGGTGCAGTTTGGGGGGAGGGTGGAGGACATGAGGGAGTAGCACCAGAGCTCAGGGCGGGGGGCTGTTTGTGCTCTCTGGGTTTCAGCCACCGCCTCTCCGCAGTCTGGCCTGTTTTCCCGACCTTGTGGAAAAAAACAGCAGGCTGGTGAAGGAGGACAGGCAGAGAGATAGACACTGGGGAGGACTGTGGCCGACTGGGAAAGGAGCTGAACTGGGAATGGCGTGAAGCTGGTGTGAGACCACTTCCAGAGTCCGATTAAATGTGGCGAGATAGACTGAAGCTGGTGTGAGACCCATAGGCGTAAACGTGAAGGGACACACAGTATTTTTTATGTTACTGATTGCTTAGCCATTCTGATAGATGCCATGTTTTATTAAAACTTAGAGGCAGATATGGATCACATGGTCAGTAGCCTTCCCATTTTACTGTATTATCACCTGAATGCGACGAATCTTGAGAGGATTATTTGGCAGCACTGTTTCCTTCCCTCTCTTTAACAGGGTGTACCCCGACTTTGTGCCCTAGGTTGCCCCGGCACAGGCTCCTGGCTCCCCGTGTGGCCCTGTCTATTATAAGGAACTAGAAGATGTTTTTGCAAGATAAGCAGAATACATTTAAAAACACGAACGTCAGAAACAAGCCAGGACATAGCTGAGGTTTCTGCAGCTGTTTGTGCCACATAGTTATGAAAGTATTCAGTAGGGTTTGTATTCATACAGCCACTGGCCTACTGAGGCCTCTGGGCATTCTGATGGCTTAAAGTGTGTTTTTTCCATATGTTGCCTGGGAGTGAGAATATTACTGAGCGATTCATGCCCCATCCTGAAAGGGTGCAGCAAGACTTATGGGGTGGGTGAGGAATAAGTCAGGGGTGGTACATTAAGATGCTAAGGCTGTACTGTTCAGTCTTTGTAGGGGCACATGTCAACGGGCGCATCCGGCTGGGTACGCGGCCAGCCATGCCCCGCTCTCGCCGAATGTCAGGTTGAGTCACAGCCGCCACCACGGCTTGTGGGCAGGAATGCTTTTCATTCTTGGCGAGACTGAAAACCCCTGAAAGGCAAAACCACATTCCTCCACCCCTCAGCAAGTGCTGGGAGGAAGAGGAGCAGCAGAAGGAAGCAGAGGGGGAGGGAGGCAGGGGTACTTCAGTGGCATGTGGGCAAAATGAGTTTCATGCCTGTCTGTGGGGGCATAGAGACACAGAGGAACGAAAAAATCAAACCCAGATGTAAACTTGAGTATGACCCTCATCCACAAGTCCAGTGTGAGCTGGAAAAGGAGGTCAGAGTTTTTGTTCAAGAGAATTACAGCAGGATCTGTAACCAAAAGCCTCCAGGGCATGGGCCAGTTCTGCACATACCCTCCTGTGTGGTTTTAGTCAATCCTGCTCTTTGTGGTCCACCTTTCACGCTAGCTTTTGGTCACAATGAACTCTTAACTAATTAGTCCTGAGTCATTGACTGGATGAATCCCATGACAAATCACTTGTCACAGCAATGTACCTGAAGGCATTTTCTTTTATTTGGAATAATTGTAATGATGCAAAATGATTTGTTTCTAAAAACTGGTTTTCACATTAAAATTCACAAGGCGATGTCCATTTATCCTCTAATTGCTAATCCCAATCATGGTTGCAAGAAGGATAGGACACAAAGCTGGGGTACACCTTGGATGGGATACTACATTACAACCAATTAGTTTTTATGAAATTTCACAAATGATAAAATAATGGGATCATGTTTATGAGCACATATAAACTTCAGATTTTGCTTTAATGGTATTAAATCTTCAACTAAGGGGTTCCATGACATGATTTAATGTGTATTAATATCATAATGTAACCAACTACACAAAAAAACATCTGGATTGAAGCTCAGCACACGGCTTGTTGCTCATAAATGATATCATGTTCATTTTTGGAAAGAGTACCGTGGCTCTAAGCTCACACTTAGACTCACTCTCATGCGAAGGATTTCCAAGCTCTGTAAGAGTACGAAGTGGTCTTTATGGATGGGAGGGTGTTAAATTGGATATGTGTGTTCAGAGGGTGTGTGTATTTCTTTACAGCAAGCCTGGGTGTCTTTGGTTCGCTCAGCATGTGTAATGTGTGTGTGTGTGTGTGTGTGTGTGTGTGTGTGTGTGTGTGTGTGTGTGTACCATGTTTATATTACGTTGTGGGCACAAAACTCAATTTTATAAAAATCTGTGAATGCAATCAAAAAACCAAAAAAGCCAAATGTCTTGTATTTTGTTTGGGTTGCTTATGGTCAAGGTTAGGGCTGGTATAAGGTTGAGGGTTGCCATAGTTAGGATTAGGGTTAGGCCCATAGAAATGAATGGAAGGTACCCACAAGGTTAGAAATACAAATGTGTGTGTGTGTGTGTGTGTGTGTGTGTGTGTGTGTGTGTGTGTGTGACATTTGTCCGTTAACCAGGTCTTATTATTTTCAGCATTCAACACAGTACTGCTCGTCAGCACGATGCTATGGAGAAGCAACAGAGGAAGAGCAACTCTACTCGCCATGTCTGTAGGTCTGTGTGCTCTGCCTTGGCTGGCTCCACACTTCCTCTTGGCTGCCTCATGTTTAAGCACCTTTCTTAGTACACAACACGTTGCTCCCCGTTGTGTAATTTAATTGCATAATATGCACACGCCTGAGACGTGCTACATGTCTGCATAGGTAGGGCCTTTGAATGGCTTCTTATTGACACGGTAAGCCAATATCACATGGAGTTTATGGAGCAATCAGTATTGAGCAATACACTGACATCTGAGGAGCAGCTAAATTCTGTGCAAGCTAACTACGCAGCATCCTTACAAGTCTGTAAAACTTCAGTGCAGTACAGGGGGCAGGATGTGTTTTCCTGTCCTTCAGATAATGTCACCACCCACATACAGCTGTACAACATCAGGAAAAAGGACAACGAGAGACATTTTAACAGGAAACCATGCTAGGGGAAAAGTACGAGTTACTGTATAGCTTGCAAAATCGATGATATTAGTTTTCCAATCTTCAAAAAATCTCTTTGATGTTGTAATCCAACGCAAAAACCTTCAAAATCTGAGATGTTTATTTGTTTATTATGTTCCAGAGTATTTAGCCTTAAATGTTTACTTTTGTATGTCATGTGGCTGTGGGCAGGTCTTGGGCTCGCATCGGGGGGTTCTCTATGTGGTTTAACAGCAGCATCATCTCCTGATCCCATAGCCTACTCCTTAATCTCTGTCCCTGCTGGTATTTTAAGGGCTGCCTAGTATGGTCATAATCCAGGCATACAGCACATGCAAGGGTGGTGACCCATGGTAGGAACATGTGTAAAAGGTAGAGCTCTACACTGAAACTCCTCGGTGTCCCCATTTCACCGATGGTTTGTGGCTTGTGGTCACATGCTTCCTGTTTCCCTAGAATCCCACCCCGTCGAGCACCCTAAGGAGCATCAGGACATCATAATCCCCACAGACAAGGCCAGACCGACAGCCTGGGGACCCTCTGCGGGAATCACAAGAGCAAAGAGCAGGGCGTCTGTCAGGATGCGCTGCGCGCAGCTATAGCTGCCCTACAAGTTATCCACCACGTTGCCGTAACTTTCCAAACACGGCATATCACCTAATTACCGTCGCGGTTCCCATGCGAAACAGGGAAAGCAGGGCCCGGCCATCTGCGCTCGATCATTATTCTCCGCAGATGTTCATTGGTCAGCCGAAGCTCTTGTAAAAGAGCCGTCAGTTTCCCTGACACATGTGGAAAGTGACGCTGACGTCATGTCCGTGTTCCTCTGAGCCAGTAGAGCCCATCTGCCCACCTGGCCAGCAGGATGTGAGGAGCAGCGCTTGTTATTTTTTAATGACTGTTATAGTTTCTGTTGAATATCTCCCTGGGGTTACTCCCTACGCCACCTGCCTCACAGCGAAGCTTCGTTATACGCCCTCTGAGCTCAGGCGAGAAACAAACAAGTTTGAAGGTAGGACTGAGGGTTGGTATGTTGACATACTGGCTCAAGCGTGACCCAGGGCCTGTCCATATGCCCCACGAGCCAGACGCAGGTCATGTATTGGTGCATGGGACACGAGGGACTCCCCATGCCTCGCAGTTCTCAGCTGTCTCTCAGCGCTTAGAGCCAATGGCAGGAAAAGTCAAAGTGTTTAAGTGTGAGCTGCTATTGTGCCTTTAAAACCAGGAGCAGGACCTGCAACAATAACCATACTGCATCACAAGAGCTTAACAGTACAAGTTGTGTCAAAAAGCCATGGGTCTGCACCAAGACCTAGACAGAGATCTGTTTTTTATAGCAAATCAGTATTCTGGAACGCTTGTTATTTTAACAGGAAAAATTAGGGTGTCATAAAAGTATTTGAGTCCAATGCAGATAATGTGTCATTCAGCCAATATCCAGATTGATTTGGGCAGTTTTCAGATAATCTCTACACAATCAGCTAAATCTACCAAAACCGGTTTAATCAAAGATCCCTATGAGTCATGGAATCTTCTTGGGTCTAACATCAGCTGCTCTCAGCCTCACTCCTTTGCTCTATCTCCACCTGCTTCTAGCACATGAGATTCAAAAGCGAGGGTGGGACCCATTTCACCGATTCCTTGCCAAGGACAATATACCACTTTGATAGTACGCAACAGCTACATGTATCACCTTGTTACTGCTACAGCTAGCATCCCGTCCAGGGTGAACCTCCACTTTATGCACTGTGCCTCCTGGGATAGGCTCCACCCCCCCTCCCCCCCCCCCTACCCTCCCCCCCCCCCCCTCCCCTCCCCCCCCGTGTTCCTTCCCCCCACTATTCACTTTCTATATTCA
>JAACJT020000052.1:18882440-18948049 GCA_009936485.2 Gymnarchus niloticus
AAAAACCCAAATTAATCCCCTTTTCACCCCGACAGCCCGCCCCCCCCCCAGGGGGACCCCCCCCTTTTTGCCTCGGGCCCCCGGGGAGGGGCCCCCCCCCCCCCCCCCCCCCCCCCCAGCAATGACCATGATAAGCGGTTGAATGATGGATAATTGGGTGTTTCTGTTAAAGATACCGCAAAGAATTTGTCTGAGCTGCAGTCTGTGACTGTGTGCTCACTGCATGTAAACATCTATTAGCTTTGCAAGTGTTGCAAATACATTGAGCCATAATGGGACATATTAAAATAGCTGGACCTTCCAGTTGCAAAAGTGCAATCAAAATGGACTCAATCTTGTCCATTGCATGACTGAAACTTTTCACATATATATAAATATCCATGTATGCTAAACACTATTTCTATAGATATCAAAGCCCATGATTTCATCATACTGTAGAGCCCATTGCGGTATGGAAGGAGTAATCCTATCTGCTTAAAACTGCAATGTGTATGTTTACATTCAAAATATGGTATTATGTGCCTGGTGGAACAGAAAGTGTAGATGGTGGGATCATCTTGTGCTCAACTGAGAGACCTTGAGAGATTAGGGCTGACAGGGCTGACGCTCAGACTAGGGAACCAAATTTTGAATTGCGTGCACATCTAAGGCACAGCTGAAGGGAAGAGGGTTTCCTCACAGTCTGCACTTTGTCAAGACCGGCCTCTCAGATGGACGCGAGATGACAGTAGAACAAAGAACAGAGGGATGACTTCATAATGGCATCTTGACTTGTCATTGGTATTACTTCACATAGCATTTTGAAATGTGTTTTTTGTATACCTCACTTTGCTCAGCAAACACACACGCACACTCACACACACAGGTGAGCATTAGCTCGTAGAAGGTAATACATAAATTATGCAATTAATTGACCCATGAGGAAAGAATTCCCTATAAGAAAGAGAATAGACTTAGAAGATCTTCAGTAAACCCTACAAATATATCATTTCAATTCAATTCAATTTTCATTTATATAGCGCCTTTAACAAGAAGCAATGTTATACATATGTTCTCACTACAAGGTGAATAAGACTTGGTATTGCTAGTTTATTAAGCCCTGTGCAGAGAGAGAGATGTCCCTGCTAAGCATGCATGATCATATTCCTGGAGTCTCCCACCCACTGTTAGGAGGGAGAGACCAGGGACTAGCAATAGGTAGCAAAGAATGGCAGTAAAATGTTGTAAAAACATTGTTAGATAAGGAAGGGCAGGTGCTGGGAGTCCTGGAGAGTGTTAAGCAAGATGTGAGAAGGAGAAAGATGAAAGAACAACTTGGGCATAAAGGAAGGAGTGTGCATTTGAACTCAGCGAGCCGATGGTGTCCGTGCACCCTTGGCTAAAAAATAAAGGAACCTTAGATTTCTGGGGGGGTTCCAGAGCCAATGGTGTCTGTGTACCCTTGGCTAAAGGATAAAGGAACCTTAGACTCTTATAGGGGGAATTCCAGAAAGCGAGTTTAACACATCCGACAGTTAAACCTGAATTCTGATTGGAGGAAACTGGAAGCGGGGTGGTATGGTGGCTTAGTGGTTAGCCCATCTGCCTCACAGCAAGAAGCTTCTGGGTTCAATCCTCATGGCGGACAGGGGCCTTTCTATGTGGAGTTTTCATGTTCTCCCCATGCCTGTGTGAGTTTCCTCCCACAATCCAAAGACGTGCAGGTTAGGTCAGTTGGTTACTCTAGATTGCCCATAGGTGTGAATGTGAGTGTGTATGGTTGTTTATCACTGTATTGGCCCTGCAGTGGATTGGTGGCCTGCCCAGGGTATACCTTACCTCTTGCCCAAAGTCAGCTGGGATTGGCTCCATCTTCCTCACAACCCTGACTCATAAGCAGTATAGATAAATGACAGATGGAAACTGAAAGCCCAACCTCAGGATTTGAATCTCAACAAATCCTGAAGTCGGGCTTTTAGTTTTCTTGAATCAGAATTCTGGTTTGACTATACAATTTGTTAAACCCACTTTCTGGAATACCCCCCCCCCCCCCCCCCCCCCCCCCCCCGGCGGCGGCCGCCCCCCACCCCGGCACGACCCCCCCCCCACCTCTCCTTGCCATTGCTGTTGTGGTGTTTTTCTTTTTCTGGAGACAGTTGCGCTGTCCAAACCACGGGAGGTAGAGCCCCCGCTGGCAGTGTCACCCCCCCCCCCCCCCCCCAGAAGGGGAGCGTGTTCTGTCCAAAAGTCAGGATTCTCCTATTCTCATAGCTGTACAGTTTTGGATTTCCGTACACATTCATGAAAAACTCACCTATGCATATAGTGTCTCAGGCACAACTGTTGGAGAATTTTGGTCCACATTCAGTATTGATTTGGATATGCACATTTTATATAGATCTCCGAAAATCCATAAAAGGTAAAAAAGCATTACCAGGGCCTAGTTCTGTCTGTTTGTGTAGGTCATGTTTGTTTTATTTATCCCCACACAATACCAGTCAGGTTTTTTAGTAAAGAAGAATTGCATTAATGAATGTAAATTTAATCATAATATATGTGTTAATACCACTTACAGTATAAGCTGGGAAAAGTTGACATAAATATCAAACTGTTTAAGACTCTTTGAAGCACTGTGCACCATATGGACAAATTTCTACAAAACATGACCAATCCAGCTAGGTTAAGCATAGCCTATCCAGCTGTCATTTCATCACAGTCCCTCTGGTGGACAACATTACACAGAAACACGTGGTATTTCTCTAGTTTAAATTAGTCTGCTCATGACAAAACAAGTTTATTTCTGTGAAGTTATTTTTCCTCCTCTTTAAAGGCCTAATTGTCTGGCATCATGTCGTGATTCATATTTCATATGACAGTGCCAGTGATAGGATTGAACTAAAAGTCACATGCTACTATCAGAACTTGATGGCATAGGAGATGAGAAGACTTTTGGTTGTCTGATCAGTCTCACATAATCTTAATCATCTGTCTTTAGTATAAGAATTTAACTATTACATCTGCTGGCTGAAAGACATCTGGCAGCAATAATATCCTCCACTCTTTCCTCCTGGGTTTCTACAAGTACTGCAAGCTGTACCACTTTTTAACACTGTGCCCACAGGAAGGTCCAGGTGAAGTTAGGAGACCTCGTTAAGTTCTACCAAAAGACTTGTGGACAGTTGGAGAGAAATGCTGAAGCTATCGGTAAGATAACAATGTTAATTAATTTCAATTTGCTTAATTCTGCTGGAATTTCCCCTAGTGATCAGAGGGGTGTCAAGCAGACCCTTACATTCGATGAAACATTGGGCCAGTAAAGCTAACATACACCATTACTCCAGAAGCTTCTTTCAGCTGCTCTGTAGAGGGACACCAGTAGGGTGACAGGTCAAGACTCAGAACTATAACCCAGAGGTTAAAGTTTCACACGCAGCACTACTGTTGCTCCCTTCAGCAAATTGCTGAGCCTGAACTCTTTAAAAATACTCTTTGGTGCATCGTTTCAATGAAGCAAAAGTAGCCGAGCCAGGAAACAAGTCGTGGCTCGTACCACCATGACAACTGGGCGCGGTTCTCATTGCCCTGGGCACAGACCTGTCAGGCACAACGATGTCTCTCCCAGGAGCCTCCCCTGAGCTTCCTTCGGCTTCTCACACCTCCACCCCCACAACCCCCATGGCTGCACCTGCCCAAGACACTCTGGGAATGCTTCAGCCGTTTTGTAGAAGTGAAGGGTGGAGGGCATGCTGGGAAGTGTCAATATCAGAAAGGGTGAGGAACTGGGCTGCTCCAGCTATGAATCAGGAGCATCTTCTCGTGGACTCTGGCCTCTTGGACCGAGCTCCATAGTCCACGACAATTCCATCCTGACCCAAGAATTCTAAGGAAGCTTTTCTTTCACTTTCAGGAAGACATATAGCATTGGGGTGCCATGCCAATAAACCAGAGCTTCAAGCTCTTCCGGTGTCATCCAGTCCCAGATGGCCAACGGTCTGTGGCATCGTGGAAAGTATTGAGTGTTTCCTTGTTCCCAAGTGATGGCTGTATGTCAACATGCCTTTAAATAATGATTTTACCCAGTTTGCCCTCAAAACATAAATAGCTGTAACAATGCAAAACATGCAAAAATGCTTATATGTTTTATCAATGAATGCATAGACGTCTGCATTCTGCATTCTGGAATACAACAGAAATCAGCAGTAGGGGGAAGGGGGGACTTTTCCACTGCACCCCCCCTAGAATATGAAACATTACTCACTAGAAGATATTTATTTATACTCTGCCAGAGATTAAACACAACAAAAGAGAGAACGCATTTTCAGATCTGTCAGCAGTGAAATGAATCCTAAATGCTAATACAGGCGAGCCCACGCGTTTAAATTTGGCGTCTGAGCCTTGGTTAGACTCAACAGCCTGTGTTTAGCTCTAAGAATAACTGCCTGAAATACGAACGAGCATGGAAACATGCTTTGATACAGAAGAAAATGCACCAGGCAGTTTTCTTCTGTGTTTGTGAGAAAGCTGCACCTCACATTTCAGGCCCACTCTAAGTTCCTCACTGTACCATTCTTTCCATGGGAACAGCTTTGCGTCAGGGCAATGTGATAATCCCTGCGGCTCTTTTAATTGGCTCGTACGTACATGCTTTGTTAATCCCCCTTACATCAAGGGTCCTTCCTGCCTTAGCGGCTCGTTACTAACTGACATTTGATGGTTGATTCCTGCCGTTTTGGGGGTTGGGTTGGGGAGGGAAAATGGTGACATATTGCACCTCTCTAATCATCTTCTATCAAATGCATGGAAAATACCTCACCAGAGCGAGAAAGCAAATAGCTGAGGCTCCAGAAAAAAAAGGGGGAGACCGAGGGGAGCGACAGAGAGAAAGCAAGCAACAGAGCAGCATTCTAACCTGCAAGTCGGCGCGTCCTCTCGTCGTTGTCATCGCCGACGGCTGCCACAGGACCCTACGCGCTCCAGTTCCTCACGTCCTTTTTCGCCGTCTCCTACCCGGCAAAAAAGTTAGCAACCGATGCACAGAGCAAAATGGAAAAAAAAGTAAAACGCTAAGTTGGCTGAGGCCTTTGAAGAAATTCAGGGCAACTGGCCACAGAAACAAGTGTGTTATTCATTGCTTCTTTTTTTTTTCCCCAACTCTGCAATGCAGGCTGTAAGGATGGGACTTGGAGTGGGATGAGGTAGCGGGACAAAAAAAGAAGTGAGCAAACAGAGCTCTTTTAAGCAGAATGTAAACAAGCCAAATAAGCACTCTCTATTCTATGGATGAGAGCTATAAAGAGCATAATCCTCACATTTAGCTCTATCAGGCCTCTCTGCATCTCTGGAGCCAAACATTCTGTGTGTTCAGAGTCCCCAGCAGGCCAATGCAAGGCCTTATTCACATGTGGTCATATGTTCTATTTGCATTTATTTGGTTGCCTTTTTTAAGCTCCCTTGCATTTCAGGGCCTGAATTGGGGTTATTCTTGGCCACTGCAAATGAATGAATTCAGGGAGTAATTCAGAAAATGGCTTGATTCTCCAGGGGGTAAACCTATTACTACTGTTTACTTTAGGGGTTTTTCTGTTTTTTAAAGGCACACTCATCGATCATAATTCGATTTATTAAACAGTAGGCACAAACCCTGCACGGCCACTTACAGTGACAAGCTGGAGAGCTTCCAGTGCAATGCCAGAGTCCTCTGTTTCATTACTCGGAAGGCTTTTTGTCCATGATTTTCCAAGCTTCCAGGGCGCAAACTGTGTGACCTCTAACTGTGGGGATTTGGGTGCTGAGCTGGAGTTGAGAAAGACTGTTAACAATGACCACACTAACAAAAGAGTAACGATAACCACAGGACCATGTGGTTAGATATGTAAAAACCAACCACATGCGTTAACCCACCACTGAGCAGGATAAAGCTCTTACAGAGTACCTTTAACTACAGCCAAGGAAACACAAGTGCTCTCTTATGCAGATTTTAAGTGAATCCCCAGGGTCTCAGATGTCTGTGATGTGCTGGCTGGAAGAGTTGCTCGGCAAGATCGACTTTTGGCCTTAAAGCAACCACAGAGAATAAGTTTTTTGCAAAAACTTTAAGCAGACTTATGTGAATGCATAGTAGTGAGGGTAGTTACATTTAGCTGCCCTGAATCGTTTCCAAACCATTGTGGCCATATTTGGATTCCTTTCTGCCATCACATGCAGAAAAGAGTCCAGCTGTATAAAAAGGTAACATTTGGAGTCTCTTCAAAATATCGCAGTGGAAACGTTAAATCATAATAACATGAGGAAGAAGAGAAGCACCTGCACTTCAGAGTAAGTTCGTAAAGCTTTGGATACTTGTTGCAAAGCCTCATGGGTACTTACGGGTACTTTCTGGCAGGAGAGCAAAACCAGCCAGTGATAGTCTCTTATTCAGTGGTCTCCCAGCTAAATAAAGGGCCTTTGTGTGGAACTCACGCGTCAGCCGGGTGACAGGTTCTGCCTGGCACGCTGGCCGTCACTGTGGCACACAGCCATGGACAGACTGTATTCCTCTCAGGCGTGAAATACAACATGTGAGATGCTTCCAGTGGTCCGTAATGCTGGCTGAGACCCACGGAAGGCTGCAGCAGCCAGGCCGAGGGCACTGGTCCATTCCTGGCAGGATAGAAGCTGCAATTTGGGAGTCTCAGGAGAATAACAACTTAATTTGGCCTGGGTCTCCAGCAAGGAGATCGTTCTTGTTCTACCTTTACCAACGATCTTTGCATGATGGGATGTAGAGGACTAGGTGTGTTTTTGCCACAGACAATACCTCCCATGTCTTCTTTCAGCTTTGCACCTCCTGCGTTGTAGCCTGTGCTAAGCTCTCTCACAAAGGGAGAGGAGATACAGCGAAAAGAAAAACTGTCGTGAAGGCCTGTGATAGTTAGACCTTTTCCTGAGAAAAACACACCACCGCAGGGACAGTTCACACAATATTAGCCAGAACCAGATATTTTAATAAAGCAGTTCTTAGGTGCAACCAAATCCTCTCTTCTAAGATCTGATATTGCAATGTCTGGAGTCAATTCTATTTGGCATAATGCTAGCCTCGACCATTTTGTCATCCTTGCAATTTAAAAACAAAACACTGAAACTGTTTGGACATTGTATTTATAATAAAATTAGGTGCACCTCAAAGAGAAGGCTGCTCTGATGCAGTTCCTTGAAGAGGTTAAGTTAAATTTTGCATGTCACAAGCTAATGCCACACTGTCATGCAAACAGGAGTTGTGCATTTTCTCTGTTTCCTTGCTGGAACTAATAATTGGTCTGCTAGATATTTGGTGATGCCAAATGGTAGGTGATATTGATATCCAAACAACTAGGTCACACAGACTTAATTTCCAGTCGTTTCTGTGTGCTGGCCAAGTACAGATTAAATGAAACCTCCTTCTAAGGTGTTTCCTGAATGATGGATACCTTAAAACCTTCAGCTTGTTTAAGGAGAGAAAAAAATCCATACATTATTGTTTTATTACTTTTGACATATAGATCATGCATAACTTTACTTGTGATTCTGGTATGGGACACAGTCATGAAATCAGACGGGCATCCTTTTTCCTGGCTCTAACAACTTAAAGTTAACAATAAGCCAATACATTTTTCACTAAAAGCAATTACACTCAGCCATCAGTGAATGTCATACATTCACTTATAAATTAATTTTGTGAGCTTCAAACACGAATAAGTGTCAAATTAACGTTGCACTTCCTACAGACAAAGTCCTCTTTTGCACCCCCTAGTGGTGCAATGGGTTACAGCATTGCAGCTAGCCGAAGTAATGCTGTGCTGGCTTACAGATGAAGTTTTAGAGTTTAGGTAGGACCACCAATTGCCGCAGAAGAGGAACTAAGCACTTTCTGATCATCCTATCGTCTTTATTGCTATCATTGTGATCAAGCAGAAAAAGCCTTCCTCCTTATTCCAGCAAGCTCATTGCTAGTTTGGAAACTGCCCTGACATTCAGCTTTATATGCTAAATGCAGATAAATGTATTTTCCACATTTGTAACAAATGTAGCATACTATTTATAGATGTGACCTTTAACAAGAATTAAAAAGGTGAAATTCATTTTTAAAAGCAACTTCCCTTTTGTCCCAATTGAGATATATTTCCTGGTATTGTCCATGACCAATACCACTGTCAGGGCAACCTGAAGACTGCAACACCTCTGTACTCATTCTCAAATATGTGTGGCTCCTATTGACCAAAAAGAAGCAGTAAACAATCGGCGTGCAGCAGGCCATATACAAAGAAAGTACTGCAAAGCTTCACAGCACTCAGACTATATGAATGATGCACAGCAATCCTGAATAGAGCAATGCAAACAGTGTGAACTTGGACTGGAATAGATTTCACTGCTGCAAGGCTGGCGCTGCTTCTTAAACAGCTTCAAGAGACTAACCATATTTTTGTATGATTCAGAGTGAACATATCCCTGATATATTAGACAGTTATGTTCAAGAGGAGGGTGAGGCTTGTCCAAGAGGGTGAAAAAATTCAAACTCCCACACTCTACAATGCAGTGAAATCACAGCTCTAACTCTGGAAAATGATCACCTGCGTAGGAGTCACTATTCGAGTATGAGTTCTGTAGACTCTTCAGTTACTGTGTAACTTCTTCACGTGCATGCTGGCTGCATTCCCTGTTGACATGAAAAAATAGGGGCCAGGTGATTATAACTGTAGCAGTGTGGTAAAGTGCTCTTCCTGTTACCCAGGCAGACGGATTTGACCCCAATGATTTCCACCACAAGCGTAAGTGGTGTATGCGAAATGGGTTCTCAGGGACCGGCTTGCCGAGTGGCGCACTAAGCTCACTATCCGGTTTACAGCACAATCTGAACTTCAGACTTTGGATTCTCACCTTTTTTTCCCCCAGCATTATAGTATGCTGTGTTAAATCTCTTCTTTTTTAGTGAAATTAAACTTGCCATTTATCAGCTAGAGAGACAGAAGGGGAGACACACCCATGCATGCAGGCGGTAGACTGTGATGTCACTTGAAAAACAACAAAATCCAGTGGTAGAAAAACAGTGGCGAGTGCCCCTGAGGAAATTGAACGATGGGAAAACTTTAGGAGATCTCTGACGCTTGTGATCTCATGGTACAGGCAAGGATCCAGCATTCCCCATAAATAGAAATATCTGACCTTTTTCATGAACTGTTCTGATGACCAGGGAATTCTCCCATTAACTTTAAGAGTTTTGCGCTGCAATTTCTATCACTGTGCGCACAAGTTGAACACAGGCTCATCTGTATACTCAAGTGAGGATCGCTTGGATTTAGGTGTGTGCGATCTGAGGAAATTACAATGATGATCCAGTGATGGCAAAGCAACGACAAGAACTACAAGATCATTTTAATTCTATAAAGAAATGAGAATAATGTCCAATATGCTTTTAATATGTCCAGTCACAATCAGCCACTTAAACAGAACCTGAAAAGCTAAGAAATGTGAAATCATGTGAAATCGTGTTATTTACAAATTTTGTTGAAATAACACGCTAAATGAACTTTATGCACTTTTATTATTAAATGAATTTGCAAGTCAGTCTTTCACAAGACATGGAACAAGGCGACTGTGTGCTGAAACAGTATGTGTACAACCAAAGGCCATCAGAGTTACTGTGTTATGAAAACAGACATATCGACATGCTGTGCAGCCTCTCCACTTTGTTACTGTGAGCTGCAGATACCAGCACAACTCGAGCGTAAAAGCAGCTTTCACTTCCTGCAAAATGAACAGGAAGTATGTGGTGAGTCAAGGTTATTATATGCAGAAAGGAATTCAACTTTTTAACCGCAGCTCGTCACTGGCATCCCAGTGAATGATTCTTCCTGAGTAAAGAAGCCTGCACTCCAGCATGCATGCTTAACGGAATACAATTATATTTTGACTGAATTTAATATTTTCAGCATCTTTTTTCCAAAGAATTTCACTGTTTTTCTGGAAATGCTGCCCCTTGGATCAAGTATATGAAATAGCCAATGTCATTTTTTACATGAATTAGTTTGCTTGGAATGAGTCATCAGCACATGTAAAGGGTTCACAGGATTATGAGCTTATCAATATAGGTAACTGGTCACGAGTGGCTTTTTCTCAGACACGTGCAAAAGTGTACAAGTTAAGTGTGGACCTAAGGGTTACTATTTAGGTGACAAAGTGGCTCAATGGATACAGTTGCCATGCACCTCCAGGGTTGGATTTTTAATCTCAGTTTATACTGTGTGTGTGTGGAATCTGCACGTTCTCCCATTGTCACGCAGGATTCTCCAGGGTATTTTGGTTTCCTCCAAAAATATGCACTTCAGCTCTTTGACATCTGTAAATTGCCCATAGCATGTGTACCCTGTGATAAACAGGCATACCATCCAGGGTGTACCCCAGCCTCATTCCCTGTGCTGCATGAAACAGGCTACATACTACTCCATGACCCTGACCAGGATAAGAAGTTGGAAGATGGATAGATGGTTACTAATAGTATACAAGTATACGTCAGTGCTGAGACCAGTTCACTGCATCCATGAGCAAATCTGGTTAACAAGACAACTAAAGGAGTAAAAGTTCCATAGGGACTTAGCACACCCACATAAACAGAGAGAACATGCTGAGCAGACCTAATTGATTAGCCATACTGCTGCTTTGAAGACATAAAAAGCTGAACTTGTATTTAGGTGGGTGAGGTGTCGATATTAAATTAGAAAAGCTTGTATAATCCTAGGACACATGATACAGTTATGCAAAATATGACTCCATAAGCACATAAAATGCAAATATCTAATTTGCCATCTTAACGTAATATACATAACAAGTTGTTGTCCTAATTTAAGAATGATCTCTAAATGTACAAAAATCAAGGTTGCAATTAATATTTTGCTTCTAATGGGCGTTTTAGAAACCTTAAAACTTTTGCTGCATTTGCACTCTACAATCATTGTGCAGCCTTAAATAAAGCAAACGTGGCCGCCCCCCCATCGCTGCGCGTTCGGATTGATCATGTGACTCGCTGAAGCCAGGCGAGCCGTTAGTTGATACAAATGCCTTTGTCAAGTTTTTTTTTTTTAGGGTGGAATCCTGGGAATTGTAGTAACGTCGCGGCGCGCTTTGTCTTCTTAAGGTGAGACTACATATCCGATGAGCTCACACCGGTTATGCGCATGCGCTGTGAAGAATTTCGCCCCTTGCATCTGGAACTGTAAGAGGGGGGAGGATCCGTCGGTTTATAGCTGAAGTCGCCATTTGGTCAGTCCGAAATGAGAAGCGGCAACGAGTTAATATGCTTGGAGTTCGTCTCCATTTAAGTTTTTGAATAAAGCATCACATGTTTGGGATATTTACTGAAGGAACTATGTAAGCAAATGTTGATTTTGATTTAATTTGTCCGCCAATTTCTAGCCATCGTAGCTAACGAATTGAAGGCATATCATTTTTCCCTTTTTTGTTTTGCTTGTGCTGTCTAGTAAAAAAAAATGTGGTTTTTATTTACTAGTTCTGTGCCTAGTTAGTTACCTGTGGTAAAAATGTTTTTTTTTTTGTCAAAGTTCTTTATTTTTATTTCCTCCTTGAGGTTGTTAGAGGCGAGGAAGCGGAATGACAGTGCATCGGCGGGGTGGTACTCAGCTAACAGGCTAATAAACGATGTCAGCCGGGGGGCACCGCATGGCCCGCAGGTCGGCCCTTCGAAGTGGTCTGCTGGCCGTGTGACAGACTCGTACGCTACGGAGCCGGGCGGGAGGCGCATTCTGCGGTCCTCCGGGAGGAGAGGCCCGGGCGGCCGGGACACTGTGGCTCTCGGTTCCGTCTCACGGAGCTGTCATCCGGTGTCTGTTGTTGGGGGGGGGACAAAGACGTGTGTGGTTCTGATGACTCTTACCTGTCCTCACGGATGCTCAGCACTGGAACGGTGGGGTAAAGCCACAGTACGGGGAAAGTGAACCAGATAAGCGGCATCGAGCTTGAAAACAACGTCGGACCAAACGTGACCCTTTCGGCTGAAGTATTGTCCTGCCAGATCAGCCCGCCGCTCTTACCAAGGGAGAAACGGCTTCGGCTAGCTATTGTTTTGTAACGCCAATACGATGTCTGCTGGCCCCCAGTCCTGTCCAGGTTGGCTGCGTTTGCAGCGAGTTACGCCTTTTCCGCTCCGCGACGTAAACTGATTTTTTTTTCATAATCGTGTGTGCATGAGTCGATGTGCCGGCTGGTGAACATGCATATGCACGTCCACGATGAGCAGATGTGGCTGCTGGATCGGCGGATCCCTCGGTAAAACGAGCGGCCCGTGTGTCTCCCTTTTCCCCGGTCTTATGGAGAGGAACTGCGCCAAAGGTAATGTTAGACGGCGCCCATGTGACTGCTGCGGCAGATGAAGGCGCTGTTAGTAAACGGCTCGGTTATGCAAACGTACCGACCGGAGCCGATTCGATCGTGCCCTCGTGTAGGTAGCTGTCACGGAAGTTGACCGGGTCACCGCCTTCCACGGTCGGAACCTTCAAGTTCCTCGCCTGCTCCTTCCTTCACTTCGCCGTCCAGATAAGAGGCGCCTTCGGGAGCTCGGAAAGGTGGTGTTCGCGTCATTTGGAGGACGTCCCGCTACCGTGTAAAGAACACGGTCCAGTTTAATTTTATCTGGATCTTCCCAGAGATGTAGTGCAAAGCGACGCAGGTCCGGCTCAGGTTGACCGGGCTCCGTGCACACGCACGACAAGTGGTGAAATGATTAAAATGATCACCGATGGGTTTTTATTGACCCTGAATGGTCGGATGGGTGTTTGTGAGTGTCTTAGGTGAGTTTTGGTCAGGATGCATTTCGGAAATAATCGCCGAGGAGGAAGCCGATTGCAGCAACACGTTTTCTTTTATTTTCGGTTGCCCGCTGCATACGGTTGGCCTTTTTGGTTATAAATACAACTGCGGAGAGATCCGGGGAACGACTGTATGGCGTCGGCCTGCTCGGGATTTTCCTTTTCGGCTTTCGGTGATGAAACATTAGCTCTGCTAAGCTTTATGTTTAAGTCGACGACAGAGCGGGTTGCAGGGAAGACTTTGGACATTTCAAATCCAAGGCAGCTTAAGTTACGAGGTCCATTGGGAAGAACCTGCTGTGTTTTTAAATGGGCCAGACTTGAATATGGTTCGAGTTACTACACAGCGGAGACCTTGCCTCTTATTAACCTCTCTTGCGGCGGTTTCGCACGGACATGGAACCAAGTTGGAATGAAAAAATTAAGTTTTGACTGAAGTTTCATTAATAGTAAAAACGTGTAAGCAAGGGGTAGTGGTGCATTCATGATGTAACGCTAAAATACTGTACGTTTCTTGTCAAATACCTGCGGTTTATGGTTTAAATCCTAAATGTTAGCTCTTTTCTTACTTAATATATCGGTTATAGCCCTCCACTACTTAAGTGGACCAGTCACTAAATGGGTCGTTGAACGGGTTTATCATGTAAGCACAGATTAGTTTATATGTGACTTACCATTGCCTGTTTTCACAATTTTTTTGGAGGGGGTAGTGCATATTATGCTGAAAAACAATACACGAGTTGACAGCAACAGTTCAGTTTGATATGAAATACTTTGGAATTTAGCATTTTTTTATTCATATCATTTTACTGTCTCACTTTTTTTTTTTTTTGTCAATGGAAATACTGTACATATGTGGAGTGTACTGGTGGTATGTAGCATTGCATCCTTGAGTCATGCCCTTTGGTTCTTATGGGTCTTTTCCCAGAGTTTTGATTGGCTGGTCAGTATTCCCACTCCTCCGTTTAGTTGATGGCATAGAATGATTTGCTAGTCTGCTCCCACTCTGTGACCTCATACCATGCTGCTGAGTTATATGCTGTATCAGTCTCTTCATTCATGTCCCCCCCCCCCCCCCCTTATTTTTCAGTGTGAGCCTGGACCTGACGTTAGGTTTTCCATCCGTGTGTGGATCTTCTGAAAGCCTAAGCGGATGAGCCAAGCACGGCCCTCTGCTGCCCTCACTGACCATTTCCTGTATTCCATGACGGCCTTCTCCATGTTGCTGCAGGATGGGTGGCGTCAATATGAGGCTCTCTCTCTGTCTCCATCAGCAGCATTTGTCTTTCTGTGACAGCGTCTTGTTCTTTTCCATTTATAAAAGAACACCCCCTCTGCTGGAGCCTGACCCCGTCTGCTGTAAACGTGTTCATTGTCTTTAAGTGACATCCCCAAACGGCCTGTCCAGCCAATCGCTCTTCTGTAGGGTTTTTTTTTTTTTTTTTTGTGGCTAGGCGTCCATATCTTGAGGTCAAAGCTGAAGTTTTAGCTGTTTTGGCTTTGTTTAGTAATTTGGTTCTGCCACTTTTGGTCAAAAGCACAAATGGAAAATATGTCAGAAAACCCCAACAAGGTAGTGAAGTTCCTGGCCCCCCCCCCTCCCCAGAAGAGCAGCAACGGTGCCAGCTCTGACACGCTCGTCGGCGAGAAGGTGGTGCCAGAGGTCCGTCGGCGGCGCCACACCATGGAGAGGGACCTCAAGACAGCTGAACACCGGTTCTTCCGCCGCAGCGTCATCTGTGACTCCAATGCCACAGCCCTGGACCTCCCCAGCAAGGCCTGCATCCTAACATCCCCTCCTGACTGCGAGCTTCCTGTTGTCCCGCAAGAACTTGGCATTGGCTTCTCCTTGAGTTCGGAACCTGGCACAGATATCGGGGAGATTTGTGCCAGGGAGCCTGCAGAGGGTGTCACGGGCAACGTGGATGGGCTGGTCGAAGGGCACACCTTACAGCCCCTCCACTCCTCTGCTGCCGATTTGGGACTTTCCTCTAGTTTGCCTGAAGCAACGGTTCCGGTTGAGGTGCCGGACAAAGAAAAAGAGGAAAAGGAAGCCGCCAAAGCACGGGCGGAGGCTGAACAGCGGGAGGAGGTGGAGACCAAAGCGGTGGGCACCTCGCCTGATGGCCGGTTTCTCAAATTCGACATTGAAATTGGACGTGGCTCTTTCAAGACGGTCTATAAGGGCCTGGATACAGAGACAACTGTGGAAGTGGCTTGGTGTGAACTTCAGGTGAGGACTCCATTGAGTGCCTTGGTCCTTCCATGGAGAGGCCCAACTGTGAATGATGTGTGGTCTAAGTGCTGACCATGGATGCCTGAAAGCACTTTCTGCATTATGAGGAATCGTATTCTTTGCTTTGAGCTTTTTGAGAAGACCATCTGTAATTTGCATTAGGTTAAAAAACAGATACTAGTAACAAACATGGGCTAAGTCAGCTCAGAGTAGATCTGTAATTTGAAGAGATTGTAGTCTGACATCTGGCCATAAATGCATGCCTTAATGTAGACTTAAGTGCACTCTAAGCATTAGGATGTAGCTAAACGTGGCAAAAGAAACTGGTGGATATCCCAGGTGACCCATCAGGTTCCTTCGACTGTAGCCTTTTCTGAGTTTGTCGTGCTTTACAGATGCTTTCTTTTGGTTCTGTTTCCTTCCGAAGTGCCCAAAGTGTTTTGGAAAGTCAGGGATCAGTGCCGTGTCTGCCAGGTTAGGGGCCTTTAATTAGCAAGGTACTGGTCATGTGGACCTGCCACTTTGGATGCATGCTTATTAAGCTGGGTACGCAATAATTGTGTCTCAAGGGTCGAGTGTAAATTAAGCTATATGTTGGCTCGAATTACAAATCGGCCTGCCGGATGGGAACCGCGGCACCCCATTGCTGTTATTTAGCGAGAGCACTTCTGTTTTTTGTTTTGCATAATTTGTTTTGCTGTCTTGCTTATTGATCTTGGATTGCTCTGAAATAGTCACCATTTGGTGACTAGCAGGCACATTGGAACAACCTGCCCTGTCAGTTTATGTCTCCCTGACTGTGGGGATTAAGGATAACATTGGGTACACGTATTGAAGTCCCCCCCCCCACCCACACACACACACAGCCAGCTTTGTGATGTGATGAGGACCCTTCTGGCTGGTGAAAGTGTACATGGCGGTTGGATGGAGACTTGTGAAAAGGCCTCAGGAGTGAATTTAAGGTGGGGCTGAGCATTCAGGAAGGAGAAGGCAGCTGCAGTTAAGGAGCTGCCACACAAGTTAGGGCTCAGGGCCAGCGCCTGAATGACAGAAAGTCTGTCTGTATCCTTCCTCTTTGTGGTTTAGGCTGAGACTTAGGCACTTGAATAAAATATGACTGATCCCTCTTTTAAAAATAATCACCTATCTGGTGGTTTGGGATTCTTTTCTTTCTTAGGTAAATCACAAGAGGCAATAGTAGGATGTGGGTTTTTCATTTTGAGACTTTGTCTGACAGCCTGTTCTCTGATCCAAGAGCCTAGTCGTTCTCAGT
This sequence comes from Gymnarchus niloticus, assembly GCA_009936485.2. Taxonomy (NCBI): domain Eukaryota; kingdom Metazoa; phylum Chordata; class Actinopteri; order Osteoglossiformes; family Gymnarchidae; genus Gymnarchus; species Gymnarchus niloticus. The sequence goes on from JAACJT020000052.1 coordinate 18,898,762, forward strand.
GTGGTGGTTCTTCCACTTAAATTTCTCATCACCTCCTGGTCACTTATAGCACGCAATAGTGGTAATGTGGCTTGCATTTGCCCAGTTATTTGCATCGTCAATCCTAAGCTCATCCAACTGATTTGAACTTGTTGGCCACATGGGCTCATGTATTTTCTCGTGAATTAAGTAGAAGTGAAATTCATGCATACTTTAGTAGTAGCTCTGAAAATTAAGCATCACACATTAGCTGAGTAAAATATTGGCATTGCTCTCTACCTTCATTTAGAAATACCTAATTTTATCATTAGTTTGCACTCTTTGCAAGTAGGGTGCCAGTAAGGCACTGTACCAAGATCAGATTTTCTGTTTTGCAGGTAAACGTGTCAGAATGTGAAAATGAAGCAGCTATTTTCAAGTTAGCTTGATCGCCCATATAAAGCCTTTCGTTTGCAATCCCGGCAGCCCTCTCCCCATTTCTGCTGACGAGTTTCCACCCAGGCTGTGGGGCTTCTGAGACCTACAGGGGTTTGAACTGCAGTGACAATATTGGTGTTAAGTTTATTAGGCTTGGTAATGCCCCTTCCCAAATTTGAACGGTTAGCTTTGTTGGGAAGAATCTTGAATAAGGGTCTGTAAGTTAACTAAATGCAGCAACTGGTTTTGGTAGTACAGTGCCGAGGGGGAAGTGAAAATGTGGGTCAAAGTTTGTTGCTGCTGTTTGCTTCCATCTGGTTGTCTGCGAGTGGTGTTATCGTGTGGAAATTCACCCCAATGGAATTTGGAGGTGGAGCTTTTTCTTTTGCCATCACATTGGAGCAACGTCCTTAAAGCCACGGAGTGTCGTCACCTGTGAATAATGCAAGGGATGGGTGCAGAGGAAGAAAGCCTATCCCATGGATGAAAGACATTACCATTTAGATTTAATTTGTTGAAATTTACTAAGCTCGGCTGGAAGGAAGGTGACCAGTGGCTGTTTCTTTCATTTAAGAGAGCTGAAAGAACTGAATGTTGTGCTGTTTAAGGTGGAGGTTTGCTGTAGTGCACTGGCAGTGTTTGGTCCTTTTTTAGACCACTTTCTGACTCAATCAGTAAATTGGCTTTCATTTCATTAGGGAGGGCCGCTGAGCTTGTGTACTGTTCTGGTCGATAAAAACGGTCTTGTAAAAATCCTCCCTCCCTCTCAGTATCTGCTAATGAGGCTGCTTCACATACAATGGTAGGAATTATTTTTCTTGCACAACGTGTTGCTTGTTGTAGTGTTTCAAGATTGTTCGGTCGCTGGAGGCTGATGTTTCAGGGTGATAATACTGGCCATTCCTCAAGGAAAATGTTTCCTCGACGACTGTTGTACTAAATACCTAACAGGTCACGTAAAGTAGGGCCTGTCATCCAAGAAAGACCGTCTAATGTGTGATAGATTTCCATGCCTGTCTTTGAAATGTGGAGACTTGGCCTGCTAAGACTTGTTCTCATTTCCTCCTCCCTCTGCTGAGATGGAGATATACAGCATGTGACTCAGCGTGCTCCAGTTCCACCGATCTCCTCAGAGTCCGTGCTGGCGCTGGTGGAGAAAGGTGGATCTCAGCTGTGCTGCTTCCTCTCTGGTGCCACGTTCTGGATGATATGAGACAAAGTTCAGGGCTGGGAGGGACGAGTCAGCTATGGATCCCCTCGGGCCCATTGCTTGGGTCTGTCCTTCTCCGTCTCGCTTTTCCTGGCTGTCTGTCCTCCTTTAGCTGTGTAACTGGTGGAAATGTAATCATCTGTTTTATCAATTGTGCAAGACGCCATCGTTAACCATAGCAGATCCACACCATTTAATTGGCTGCTTCCTGCTTGCCAAATGGAAAGTGGAGGTTTGCTCCCTGGTTCCATATATCACGCTATCCATTCAGACACACATTCCCAGAATAAAACTGGGAAAACCATTTTCCTTATTGTAAAAGTGGCGTGAAGATGCACTTTGTTTAAAAGTGGTCTAATTTGTAATGTGGTCAGATGCTGGCATCAGATCCCCCCGTCTTTTGACCTACTGCTGTGACTCTGAATTTCGTACAGTGTAAGTGCCAGAAGTGAACGGGGGTGTTTGTGTGTTTGTTCTGCAGATTTATTACGAATGGTAGTAAGAAGAGACAGGAGAGTTGAGTAGTGAGCCCCTACCCCCTGGAATGGGGTTTAATTTGAATGGGTGTTGTGGTCTAGTATTGACTGGGGTAGAATCCCCCCCACGTTTGCACTCTCGCATTCTTCACATTCCACTCTAAGGACGTCAGGCCACACTATCAGAACAAAGAAGGGTGGGGGTTTGATGGACTCTTTCTATTTTGTTTCTCCAGTTCCAACATTATTTCAAATTATGTTGCTAATCTGTGCCCCCACCTAAAACAGTGAATATATTTATCAGGGCTTCTGAAAATAAAGGTGTTTAAGTGACTTGTTCCCCGTAAAGCAGTGCTGCTTGGGGTAGATGTAACCGCATCGCCCATCCAGCCTCTCAGTCCATCGTCAGGTTTCTGTAGTCTTCGTGCATTGCGGTAAATGAATAAGTCATCTGCTTTTCCACTAAATGGCGTTAGCACTGCTCTCCATGCAAGGACGTCAGACCTGCTTTCTGTGGGTCATCGATGTGTAGCCTTCTTTGTGTCCCTGCTGTCTTCACCTGGATATCCTTTTTTCTGTTAAGTCAATTAAATAAATGTATGGATTGTTTTGTGAAACTTCATTAATCTTGACCTTCATAGGAAGTGTTTTAACCACATTATTTGAGATTGTGTATTTTAAGAAATGTTTTGAGTGCCAAGTTGGCAAGTAGTAGAGGAGAGAGTGCTTTTTTTTAAAAAAAAAAAAAATGTGGCTTAAAACTGGAAGTAGGTTACATCCTGGACTTAACTAAAGCCAAAAGGGAGCGTCGTTATATCATTGACCTGTGCATTTGGCCTTTTCTCATCCACTCTAGCGATGTCTGTCCCAGTCTAAAGCGGCCCTCTGCTTTTGTGTAGTCCAGTTCCATTTAAGAACACTACGTGGTTGACATGGGGAAAATGGTGAGTTTAACAGCGTAAACTCTTCTGTGCCATGGCGGGATTTCCTGATTGCGGACCTAACAAATGTTAGTATTAATTCTGAGCCCTGACTCTATTGTAAGAGAGCTCGTCTTGCTGAAGGCCTTCATCTGAAAGGAGGACCAGATGATGGCTGGCAGTAATGCACTTTTTGTTTTGTGACTGAAATAGATCAAATATCAACATGGCTAGCTTTGTGCTTATTCTTGTTCATTTGGAGGTGGAATTTTATTTTTCCCCTTTGTTCAAAGGTCAGGTTTTTTTTTTTTAAGAAAAAAAAAAAAACTTAATGCTGTATTTTATGTGACCTTTCCAGATGCCCTAGACCCAGCTGGGGCCCTTGTAATGTCTCCTTCGAACCCACGGTGTAGTAAAGGAGGCTAGGTTGTTTTTTTGTTTTTTTTTTTTTTAAGGGGCAAGGCGTAGTCATCTGGTATCACTGGATGATCTGACTTGGAGAAGCACTGAATAGTTTGGATCTGAAATCTCATATTGCATTGTCTGTCCAAACATCACTTCAGCAGCTGTAGCTGCGTCCCTTGTCAGTTAAGGGGACCTTGCAACACTTATTGTGGACCCGGTTCTGTTTTCTGGCTTGGCTCTTATTTACTTGGCCTTCTGTGTCAGCTGTTGTTCCACAGTGTACATGAGCAGAGCTGTCACTTAAACTGATCCTCTGGGGCACAGCACATTAAAGTACCCTGGCATAGCAAGCGGTATGGTCTCTGCTTCCTGTGCCTGCTGGTCTGAAGATCTCAACATATTACCTGGTTTCCATGTCTGTTCATTTCTTGGCCTTTCTGGAGAGTATTAGCCAGGGATGTGTCTAATGAATTTCAGTAATGTATGTGGGATTGACTGGTCAAGTGGAATAAAAGGTTTTGTAAATCTTGAGTCATCAGACACTCCTTGTCATATGCCACTCAATCCTCCTTGGTGTTTATTTCAGCGTGTCTTCACTGCTGCAGTCAGATGACCTGTGGAATATGGAGGCCTCGCTCAGTGCTGGGTCGTACCAGCTTTGTTCTGACAAATGGCTAGACTCCTCATCTGTTTTTATATTTATTTAAAGCTTAGGAGCATGCAAGGTTCTAACAGCTGCCCTGTCCTTCGGAATGTAGGCAATTCAGCAGCTGTGGCCTCCAAGGTTCTGGAGTGGCACTGACCTCGTAAGATGGATTGGGAGGGGGGCACATCTCTTAGCCAGCAGGGTGGCCTTTCAGCTTTACTCGGGCGCCTTGTGTGCCCTGTAAGCTGAGGTAAATGTGCCGTGCCAGGCCATCTCGATGATCTTTGGACAGTGCTCCATTCAGCTGGAAGTGCCAGGTGAAGCTTTGGTTAAGCTAACCAGATTAACCTGTATAAGCAGTGTGATTTTTTTAAATTTGAGCTCGTAAAATGGCCCTAAGGAATGCGTTTAAGTGCTGTCCCCCTACCTACAATGGTCACGTTCTCAGCAATGCAGTGCTTCCTCCTCCTGTCTGCCTGAGGATGCACTGGCCTCACTTGTCACCAACATTTCATTGCACTTTGACATCCTCACAAACCAGATGACCAACTACCAGAAATTTAGCTTGATTCATATGCTCAGAGCGGTCACTTTATTGCCAGAAATATTTGTTTTGATTATACCCTTGTTTGCTTTCAGTGTCCACCCTGTTCTCATGCAAACTTACATGGCCCAGGTATTTATCAGTACCCTCTGCTTCAGGGTGATGGGTGATTAGGAGGTTGGTGGCTTTTCTGTTCACTCCCTTGGCTCTTCTTGAGCTGTCAGTGGACCAGGCCCAGTAAGGCTCTTCTGATGTTACCTGTTCATAGGAACCTGCGTTTGGGTGGTCGAAGACAGCAGACAGCACCGCTGCCGAAGGTGTCGTTTAGGCTGGCTTGGTCGAGTGGTACAGCAGAAATTCCCTTTGCCCCAGAGGGGGGACCTCGCATTGCGAGTTTGCATTTTTGTTTCCATGTGTCGGGTGGGGTGGTCTCGGGATTTAAGCCCCGCTGCATTCCGCTGAGAAGCACCATTGCATGTATAAATAGAGATGTGGCACTGGTTTGAACAGGAGTCCTCACTCTCTGCCGAGAGCTGAGCTGCTGTGAGCGCTGCTCAGGCCCTAAGAAGCCAGGTCTGCATTTCTGTCTCTGCATTTCAGCTGTTAAATGGAAAAGGGAAATGCAGAGCTTCCTGTTGAAGCTCTGAATAATTTTTTCGCATCAGGGATGGGGAAACTTCACACATTCTTGCCTACTTTTTTTTTTTTTTTTTTTTTTTTTTTTTTTTTTTTTTAAAAGAAATCCCCATTGGGGGGTTTTTCAGCTGGTTGGCTCAAAGCTACCTTTGTCATTAGCCTCCTTATAAGTACATAGCTCTTGTATTGAAAGTGCTAAGGTAGTGCATCTGTACAATGTTACACAAAAAATGTTCAGAAGAGAGGGTGCTTGGAATTTCCAGAGGTTCAGATGAACTCTTGAAAAGAGAGATCTCAATGCTGAATCTCCCACATGTCACTAGTATGCCCTTTCATGGTTGCCCATCTGTCATTAGCTGTTTGGTTTCTGTGTTGTTCAGCTAGATTGTATCCTAAGGTCGCTGGCCCTGTGAGGTGGATGCCAGCTTAGAGAGCTTCCTGTATCTGCTGAGTGAACAGTGAGTCAGAAACAGGCTGAACCCTGCAAGGATGTGGTTTAATTTTTAAGATGACTGTGCATAGGTGATGCAACGTAAGAAAGATGAAATTGTGCCTGGCTGTGCTGCCATGTGGCCCTATGGTTTGCCCGCACCTGGGAGCGGAGAAGGGGCATACTGACTGCCTGGGATTCCTTTACGATAGCGTGTCGCATCCTCTCTAGGCCTGCTTTTAGCTCCAAATGAATGGTGCCACCGTCTCTTGATAGAATCTAGAGTCCCGTGCCGCAGTTGTGGCTCCTGCTTTGCCATTTGGCCACACACACGGATGGACTGCTCGTGATTGTCGTGAGTGTGGTTATTCGTCTATTTTGACCAGTAGGCATTTCTGATCTAAAACGGTGGCTGTGAATCACAGCCTAGACCTGTTTATCATTGTTCCTCCCATTTGAGTCAATAGGCCTTTATTGGTCCATCACTCTGGAGCACCTGGGCAAGCTAGCTGTCTGGTTCTATCACCCTTTCCATCATCCTCCTCCTCCTCTTAGCCAGCCCATATCTGAAGCAGCTTTTCCCGATTTGTTTAGGCTTCTTTCTGCCCTCCCTTTGCTTTGGCTTTCCCCCTTGAATTATCCCAGCCTGCAAGAGGCACGCTTTCAGCTTGGCTATAAATAGGGTACAATCTGGGGCTGCCTGGTGCTCTGTGTTTGTTGCTTCAATTCCACTTACTTTCCCTGAACCCAATTCTGAAGTGTCTTCTAGTTTTTAAAATACGAGGGGATTTTAACAATGCAAATACAAGCCTGAGTCACTTCCCTTTGGCACGGGAGTCTCAAAGTCACTGATGCAGGTGTTGAAACCCAGTTGGTGAGGGATGTAGTTTCTGTGTGAACTTGAATGGCTGCTGTTTGCAGGAAGCACTTCCGTTCCTTTGGCAGTTCAGTGTGAGGTCATATCCTGCCAAAGAATGAAGTCCAGTTTTGTGGGATTAAACCAGCACTATGGCTTCTCCCGTTTTTCTCGTTTCTCCTTCCTTCCCGTTTGACTGCTCTACTGATGAGCGTCTGGTCGTGTCGCTGTAGCAGGTCTAGCCGAAACATTTCGGATGATGATTTTTGGCCTTTTTGCAAGTGTATTTATGGCATTTCTGGTACCTGTACTATTAACCGTTTGCCAGAATGCTCACCTCATGCTCGCTTCTAGGCCAATGAATTGAGGAACTGTAAATGCAACCAGTTTTACTGTTGTGGAATGGCTGGATGTCAGAACCTGCCTTTGCTCCACTGAGTCATTTAATTGCATTTCACTCATGTTAAGTTTGGACTGTCACTTCACTTTATCCTCTGTATAGCTAATAATTCCGCTCTCCTCAGTGTTTTATACTCGGCTGACACTGTGTGAGAAACTGCTTTGGCAGTTGGTTCTGTTATGGATTTTATCATGCAGTGAATTTGTGAAATTTCATTGACTGAGGGGTCACATTGAGGTGCGTGCGCCTATATGTTCATCTCTCTCCAAGAAAAAGACTAAGATTTCCAATTGTTATTGCTATAGCCTGACCTAATAAACATGAAACGCTGATGCTCCAGTAGGCCTTCATGTGAACTGTTGGGGTTCAAAGCCAGGCAGTCAGTTTTTCGTCTCTTCTGCATAACTCCAGGTTCTCTTAGTCTGAAGGCATGGAGGATTTCAGCTGTGGTGTCCTAACCTTCTGTCCTCTGTCCCCTGTCCCACTTTTTTTCTGCCACTTTCTCTGGCTGATTCAAAGCTATTCTAAAGACTCTGTGGGGGGGGGGGGAACCCAGTTTACTGTATGAAGACTTCGATTGCCATGACTGTCAATTTGGCAGTGTGTGTTTTGTCATTGAAATGAGTCCTTTATAATGGGGAAAGTCTAATATATTAGATTACTCATAGCACTCCGGTTAAAGTCTTTCATTTGTTTTTTTTTTTTAACCCTTTGCCCTTTCATAAAGCTCTGTGTTGCCAAAATATTTCTGCAAATCTTTTGGTATAGCTTAACAATGATCTTTCAACATGCAGGGGGCTCAAAAGTAGGGTCACTGTCGAATTGTCGTTTTCTGAATGTTTATTAACAGATGAAATGATGGCCGTATTAAATTCTAAAACCAGATGTCCTACTCAAATGGTGTTTTAGAAATAATTAAGTGCTAGAGCATGAGCAGATAATCATCTCACAAGCACAGTATGCTTGTATCTGTCAAACTGGAAACATTTCTGAGCTGTCCTGAAGTTTCAGCTTCCTACTAGGTTCAGAAACAGCCCAACCTTCCTTGGCTGGCACCAGGTTGGCTGTCAGGGTCAAGTGGAACTTGAGATCTGTCCACTCTTAGGATTTTGAACTTTCACTTTTGGTTCTGTTTTAAGTGAATTATGGTCAAGTGTAATGTTCTGTTCTGGGGAGTTGCTGAGGTTGGGATGGAACCACACACACACACACACACACACACACCCTTTTGTGTGACTTTTTTAGCTTCACCTGTGATTTGTACTCGTATGACCGTGTTCACATGGTGCAGGATGGGTTTTAGCTCAGGACCCACCTCCGATATGTCTGTCTATGTGGTGGATTTGTGAGAATGTCTGAGGCTACTTTTGGGTGCTTTCCTCATCACACTTAAATTTGCCTGTTGTTCTCCTGGCATTCTGGGTACTTTTAACTTGACCTCTCTGACAACTTCTATCGGGGAGGCGTCCAGAGGGTGGGGAATGCCGCAGGGCTTCGTCTGGCCTTGACAGCTGACTGACTGACAGACAGACAGACAGACGGGCTGCAGAGTCCACCTGCTGAGGTGACTGCGTGACCTTCTCCGGTCTTCACATGCCAGACGTGTCATTCGCAAGGAGTGCAGGCTGTGTGCTGGTGGGGAACCTCAACTCGAATTTCTAAACATTCAGGTCTTCAAGGGCCATTTAGAAAATGACTGAATGCTCTGTGTCAGGATTGGCTGCACAGTTGTGAACCCAGTAAGAGCGTCTCTGTCACACGTGAGAGTCGTCCAAGGAAGATGTATTTTCTCACCAAAGCTCCCTGCTGTGTTCCACGTTACTGAAAATGCCTTCTTGTGGAAAGAACTTTTGGTTGGGTTTGAAAAGTCCCTCCTGATCTCTGTGAATTCCTTTAGGTTAAAATGAGCTTACTGTATAACAGTCTAATGTGAGTAACAGATGGCTACATGAATTTTAATATACAGAAATGAATAAAGTCATCAAGTGAGTAGATGGCAAGTAACTAAGGAGATGAAATGGGTCGGACATGGCCAAAACCTGGGTTTCAGGAGAGTATTACAGTTTAAAAATTGTATGCAAAGGAAGTGGCGTACAAGATCATGGGTTGAAATGGTTTGTAAATGAATGCATGTAATTGATTTGGTTTATGTTGATGCTCTTCATTATAGTCACGTTGTGTTGTGAAATGTCATTTCCTGCTATTCATACATGGTCTGACATTAAGGTCCACCATTGAAGCAAAGTGTTTAAATTACCAATCTAAAAGAATTAGATTTGTTTGTGGTATTCCTGCTACACGGACATCCTGACATCTTTAATGCTATTGGTATCAATTTCATTATACTGTAGCTAAATTGAGAACCCAGTGTTCAATATTAATTGGATTTATTTACCATGTTCTCTTGTATGATTACCCTTTGTTCCGACTAAAATTAGATTTAAGACTGTTTAAAACATCTAAAGCCTGCAGGTGTTTTGGGATGTTTGGTATGAAAAGTGGTGCAGACGTTAAAGCACCATGTAGTAATTTGGCAGTGCCTTCTGTGTAGTGTTAGCTGCACGATACATAAACGGCTTAATATATTTGTAAACCCAGAAATACTGGTATAAACCACTCAGAATTGAAGGATATGTTCAATTTAGCTGATTATTTTGACACATCTTTTTTGTCCTGTTCTGCAACAATTTTTGTATAACATATTGCTAAACTTTGCTAAACATATTGCTAAAAAAATTCCTCATTACCACTACTTACAAATCATGTGCTGTGTTCCTTTGCAGGTTTGTCATCCATGTGCTCTTTGCCTTTTATTATTAAAAGACTTGTTACAAACAGTGAAGTTTCAAGGTGTTAATGAAGCAGATGGTACTGATTCACTTTTTGATATTGCCATGGCCTTTATTACCTGGTGACAACATTGCCATGGAAACAGGTAAAGGTCTGTAACCGTAGACACAGCGATTAGAGGTAGAGGGGAAAAGATGTAGTAATTTTTTTTTTTTTTTGCCAAGTTCGAATCTCTGGGGTCTGTGTGTACCTGCAATTCAGTTATGATGCTACTGCAGCTGGGCTTGCATGGGGTGGGGTGGTGATGCAGTACGTTTTTGTCTTCATCTGCTAACAGGTGAGACTGACTTTGCAGGGGGATCTACCTCTTGCTGCGTTGCAGAGAATAGCTGTGCTCAGCCGAGCCCCTGTCTGCTTCAGCCCATTATTTCCATGCAGGCAGTGCTCGCTTGTTTAAATCTGATAGCTTGCATGATTGTCTTTAGGCAAACAGTAGTCAATATCAATAGTTTAATTCAGAATTCATCACCCAACGTTTCAGCAACTAACTGTGCACTGGTGAAAGAGGCAGTTTCCCCCCTTCATAATTGATTATTTCTATTGGTTTTTCTAGTGTGTATTACATTTCGAGAAGTGTCTTAAGATGACTGGAGTCAATTCTAGGAGTGCATCAAATAAAAACAGCCTTCACAGGTGACTGATGGTCGTCAATATCTATTGTGCTAAAATATGAGGTTCCTCTTTCCGTTTGTTTACCAACCACGATCTATGCTGATTGGGAAGATCCTTAAGGGAGCCTTTTGTAGCCAACTGAAGCTAAATCGCTTTGAAAACTTGGGCCTATTTGCTGACCTCAAAGGTTACGATGCAACACTGAATTCATGGAATTGTTTTTGCGGAAGCCCAATCAGTGCCATGGTAGCAAATTGAGTTATTCATCTCATTCATGGTGATCTTTTAATTGTCATAGCATTTTTTTTCCTCTATCTTTACAGTTAATCTCTCAGCACCTGACTGGAGACTCACATCTGCTTGTCTGTGCTGCAAACTAAAATTTTGGTGGGAAATTTTATCGTCTGTTCAGTTTAAACTTCTGGTGGAGTCGATTCCGTTAGAGATTTTTAAAAAGGCATATTTTGGCTAGGCTTGTTGTTGCTTGCTGCTCATCAGAGTTGTTTTTCATGGTTGGCTGTCAGCCCAAAGCCACATGAACAAGCCATAATATGCTGCATGCTTCCATGATGGAGTCATGTGTGATGACATGTATGCACATGTACCCTAAATAGGCAGTCTTGGCTTTGTGCTTGCCACATTTGAATGTGGCAGCCTTGTCAGAGTGCACATAGTAATGCTCTGACACATCTGCAGAATGCTGGGGACAAACAGCGAGATCTCGGTCAATAAAGTTGTCGACCTTTAGCTCCATAGACACTCGGGTTACCTGTTCCCAGTCTGTGGTCTGATCGTGTTTTAACACACAGGCTCCTTGACCTAACACTGACATTCAGTGATGCACTTCATTTTGTCCTGTGAGTGAGTTTTATAAGAACCCTACTTTTGCAAATTCACATTTCTGTGATCTGTTAGTGCTCCATTGAAAGTCAGTTTTTGTTTTAACCGCGGTATGTTGGGATTGTTGTAATGAGCTCAGATGTAATGACCCATGTAGGAAGGCGTGTGTGTGTGTTGTTCGTTCGTTCGTTCGTTCGTTTCCCAAACCCCTTATTCTATGCTGGGTTTCAGGGGAGCCTAAATGGCCAAACCTGGCTGCTTTTTTGAGCATTGAGGTAGCCATATTGTGTGGTGACTGTGGCTGAGTAGACCTGGCATTTTGTACATATAATTTCATATCTAAGTATTCCTCTAGTCTCTACTTCCGTAACGTTAGAAATGCTGTCATCTTCCATCCTTTTCCTTAGGATGTGGTTTTTGTGAGGAAGCTATGCTGAAGGCGGTTTGCAGTTTTCCGTGTGCTCTGGTTGTAGTTATAACCTGGGTCTGATGATAAGCTGTCACTCGTCTCTTGCCCTGTGGCTGTCTGTGGATCACGTTTGCTTTGAGAAGGCTGACTTTCCAAAATGAACCGTATTTCGTTTCTGAGGCTTGAGCTGTGAAAACTGTTGGGTTTTAGGACTGCCTGCGACATTAATGTGCTGGATGGCTTGCATGCAGTTGTAGAAAGTGTAGTCCTCTTAAAACTCATTCAGTGGGAACAAATCTTCTGGAATGTGAGTCATCCTCTGCTCCTAGTAATTAAACAGATATAGTTTGTTGTGTAACAGCTCCTGTTTGTACTTGATGAAAGTCGAATTAAGACTACTTGTCAAGAAGTAATTGGACTAGTAAGATAATAATTAGTCATTATAATTAAGCCTGTAGACTTCCGAAGGGTGGTAGTTAACTGCTGTTGTCTGTAATGCAGTAATAGCAGTTTGCAATACTAACTGGGCTGTGAAATTAATCATGAGGTTTTTTTTCTTCCCTTCATTGATTATTCATCTTTTCCCCACTGCTTTCCAACTGAAGGTCACAGTGGAGACGTGGAGAGCAGGGCAGCCCAGACATCTTTTTCCATGGCTCATTATGAGGGATCCCCAGACATTCTTGGGGCCTCCGCCTACTGGAACGTGCCTGAAGCAGATCTCTTGGTGGTCGTCCTGGTGGCATCCTTATAAGATTGCCAGTTCAGGGACCGAATGTCATGCAGTAGTAACCCCGCTATGCCATATTGCTGGTGGCAGGGGAAATGGTCGTATGCTTTCTCCAAGTAGTCAAAGCGTATGTTAGCATACAAAAGTTGGCCCACTGTTCCATGGCCAAGCAGCATTGTAGAGTGACTCATTCATGGTTCCCTTTTTGCAAATGGAGCATAGATAAGGCATTACTGTATATTAGGTTGCCCATCTCTGCTTAGCCTCCTGTCTTTGCCCTTGGGGTCACACCTGGTTGGCAGCTGGTACATGAGATCTGAAGGCCCAGAGAGGAGCCACAAGATGCAGTGTGGGTTGGAGGTGGTGATGCACCATACCGTCCCCATTGTGGGCCTCATTAATCCTACACTGAGTGGAGATGGCCTCATCTAAGAGGGCATTTACATGATAGCCATAGTGTACTGAGTTCTATTGGAAGAGCTAAAGGGGAATGGAAGATTCTTTCTCATGAGTGCAGTGAAGTTACGCGATTATCGAATTGTCGTACCGTTCAGCTGTACCTGATCTGAATTCCTCCAGCCATAAAAATGGTGAGCATTCCCACTTCGGGTATTTTACGGAGGGCTGAAGGTGGTGCGTGATTTCATCATCAGCTTGTTATCCGGGTTGATCTCACTGGGATATTTGGAATGGTTCGAATTCCACTTTTTGCAGCAGACTTCCCGTTCTCTAGCCAACGTTGGCCTCCCAAATGCCTATGACCACATTCTTTACTTTGCAGAGGAAATGGAAAAAAGTGTCATTGCTTTAGTCCTTCATATGCCCCCAGAATGTTCCGTTTCATTACTGTAGTCTTTGTGGTTCTTTATTAGAGGCTGTGAAGGATTACCATGGAGTGTCAGCCAGACTAGGGGGGCTCCTCTTGGAACACTGGCATGTCAGGAAGATTTTAACTGGCTTCCATTCCGCTCCTGTCAATTGCTTTCCTCATGTGTCCGGTGTGCTTGGCAATCGTGCTTCTGGTACAGCACTCTGCTTTACTCAGACAGGTAATCTTGTGCCTCCCAGCAGACCATGTGTATAATGCAAACTGCAACAATATTTTTATGGAGCTACAGCTTTTGGGGGGGATGGGAGCTACATTCCTGACCTGGTAGTGAACTGTTTTTATAAAAAAAAAAAAACTTGTAGGACCTGGGTATTGAATAGCAATGCAGCCCTCTTGTAATGAAACGTGTGTGTGTGTGTGTGTGTGTGTGTGTGTGTGTGTGTGTGTGTGTGTGTGTGTTCTGCCATTGGTTTATGATGAACTATCTTCTGTTTTGGTTTTTTTTTTTTTTTTTTTAAGCTCTTAATGCCTTTTTCCTTGACCTGTTTTTATTTTTTACTTGAATGCCCCTCATCTTTCTGTCTCCCTCTACTGTTGGCTGCCAAATGCATTATGAGGACAGCCCCAGAAAATCTAATCTAATCCACTGCTGTTTGGAGACGGCTGACGTGCTCACAGTTTAATGGTTGCTAAACAGGGCCTCAAGCAAAAGCTCTTGTAATGCATCGTTATCTGGGCTCGAACCTGTAAAAATGTCCCCATGTTTAAATTAACATCGCTGTGCGCAGTAACTCTGGCTTTGTGGCAGCCTTACTGCAATCTCTGAGTTCTTTCTAATTTGCAAGAAACTGCTTGCATAGGCAAACCGAACTTGCTGATCAGAAACTCTTGGTGGCAATATTGAGGTTTTGGCAAAATGTTCAGATTGGAGCAGCATGGGTGGAGTGCTGTGCAGACTCACCGCTGGTTCTCAGACCTCATTGGACTGGCTTGAAGGGAAAGTCAGTGTTTTGGTGATGCTTTACTGGCCAGTGAGCATCAGTGTGAGGGGGTGATCATGGAAAAAGGAGCAGGTTTCATTCCTCCTGATAAACTTCAGGTTCCACTTCCTGCTGTAGGATTTCACTTTGTTCTGCGGTCCACTTTATTTGTTAACCAAAAAGGGATGGAAGTTGTTTATGAAAGCAGTAAGGTTCCTTTCTTACTGAACCCCATCCAATTTCTATGATTTGAATTCTCTCGACGTTCTCCTTCAAATTTACATGTTTATCTTTGCACACTGATTTAAGTGAGTTCAAGCAAACTAGGACTTGTTCCCCATAAAGCCATTGAACTCTTTGCCCTAAACCCTGATCAGCTGCTTTTGCCATGTTGACAAGCCTGTTTTTGGGTGCTGTGCCAAGGGATTAGTCAGTGCTACAGCAAGAATGAATTTGGCCACTTTGGGGTTGAGCACAGGCCTATTCTCAGTTGCATCACCTCCTTACAATCAGCTTCCTGATTGCAATGGAAAAAGCACACAAATCCAGCCTCAGTCCTTGTTTGGCCTCTTTGTGTTTCTGCACGACCGTGTAAGAACAGTGTTAGACTGATGAGACACCCCCCAGGCCTTGGAGGAGTCAGGCTGTGAGAGACTGTACCTTGCCACCCTGACACAGCCTTTCCCGTGAACTGTGGCATCTTGCCCTGCTTGCTTGGCTTTCAAACCTTGGAATCTGTACTCAGGGCCTTTTTGCTGTGCCTCTGTTACTAGGCAGCAGTACCACAGGGTCCAAATGTCAAATTCTGTGCTGGGATCTGAAGAACTTTGCTGGCATGGAGGACTGGTCGTCTTTTTGTGGCTTGCTTTGCATCCAAGTTTCTATAAATAAAGTTGAGTCAGCTACACCGTTGATTCTGCTTGCTTTTGGCTGCACTATATGTTGACGCTTGTCACATTCATAAAATACTGTAGGTGTTTTATTGATTTGTGACTGAATTCAGCTATGGTGCCTACCGGTTTGACATGGCATGATGTCACAATGATGACTTTGTCTCAGCTTGATTTAGGTAGATGAAGGCATGATAGACACCACTTAAGCCAAATGTCTGTTTATGGCTCATACAAGATGGAGATGCATTAGAAAGAAAAGCGTGTAGTATCAGACACTGCAGATGGTGGCTGCATTGGAGTGCTCTTACGTGACGTTAGCTTCTAGTTACCAAACTGTTTAATCAGTTGTCTCATCCATATATGTTAGGTCTTGACTGCAAACTCTCTGCGGTACTCGGCTACCTGTGAGGTCAGCAGGAGTTGGTGAAATGAGTGCGTCGCTATCCTCTTTGCAGGTACGTTGGCCATCAGGGTTCCACACGTTGATCTGGTCCTCAGTGGACCCCCGTGACACTCCTGTTGAGGGATTCCAGGCTGGGGTTGAATTCAACTCCAGGTTCAAAATCCTGATCTGTTAATGTTTGTTTGGACATGGTTGAAGAGAGAACAATTGCTGTTGGCTTTGGATGCAGAGCAGGCAGTGAACTGCTCTACTCAAGTAGAGGAAGAACATATGGCTTATATGGTAAAGTGCTAAATGATGCCAATACAAAACTCAAGGGTCCCTTTGACAAAGCAGTGCGTTTCCTTCCCTAATTGAATACCACAGAAAATATTCTGCCTTGTTCCAAACAGAAGCTTTAAATGGCATTTATTCACAGCAGATATCTGTGGCCATAGGCACTTGTTTCATTTCCTCTTTAATTTCTGTTTTGAACCTTGACAACCTTGTGATAACCCCTTCCGTAAACCAGAAGTGCTGCGTGGGGAGTCATCCAATCAGCTCGGCAGGAGTGAGAACTGAAAATACTATTTAGTTATTTCCAGCAAGTGGGGTTTTGGGCATCAGTACTTCTGCCACTGGAAACGCAGTCGGTGTTAATCTTTTGAAAATCCTGCATGTAATGCAGTGTGGGGTATGTCAGTGTACTGCACGTGTTAGTGTTTCGGTCGGCATGTGTGTGTGATGCCAGGCACTTCATTTAGTCAAATACGCTCTGGGTTACCATGGTTGACAGTTACTGATGGCTTTACTGCACATAAACAAACGGTGAGACATGCAGCCTTCCGGTTTTAACCGCGTGTTCTGGGGTAGGGTTGGCTTTCTCAAAGGCAGGAGTCAGCTGCTTGGCCTCACAGTTGGGTCATGGAAAAGCATGCAGGCCTTGAAACGTGATATGATAGCCTGGATTCCATGTACACTCACTGCTCATAAAGCCAAGCTGTGTTCATCTCCCATTAATATCCTGTAACCTCTGACCTTCTCTGTGTATTTAATGCCTGCAGTGGATACGTGAAGTGCCCCTTGATGGTGTAGGTATTTTATTTCAACCGTCTCCAGATTTAGAACCACATTTTGTTCGACATTTTTGCTGTGCTTTGAAGCTGGACATAAGAATGCCAAATTTCTAGAACCACTTTAACCTCAGGGCTCTTGTTGCTGTTCACTGCTTTTCATAAATTTTAGCTGCATTTCATAAATTTAGACAGTCAGCTACTGAGGCTGATTCTTTTGAACCCCTGCTCTAAGTATTATTAGAAACATGTAATTTATTCTTTCCCTGAAGATAGGAGTGAAGCTTATGTTGATTTATTAAACTCGTCATGTTCATCGTGAAGTCCTGTGGAGGAACTGTAACTTCCTCTAAGTCCTGACGGAAATTCTCCGTCAGCCTAGTCAGTCAGGACGCCCCTCTAACCCATTAAGAGTTTAGTGAGGCCAAAGTGATTTTTCCTGTTCAGTCTTTGACTGGACAGTTGCCTGTAATGGTGGGTAGAGCTTTGATCTCAGGCCTGGCCACCAGAGGCCCTCTTAAATACACAGGTCTGCAGGCGAGTGGATGTTAATTATGACTTCATGGCCGTGTGTGGCGATTCAGCTTTCTGAATGGTGATGTTGGAGATGGTCATAAGAGGTGGTCAGCAGTCTTTTGGGGTTTGATTATGGGATTTCCTTTGACTTATCTCCATAACCAGTTTCTGGATCATCTTTTGGGTTGTTGGTGCTCGCTGGACTGGCTGGTGGGGAAAGCAAGCTGTGGTGGCTGGGCTTGTCCTCTTGGTGTAGGGATGGGGGTGGTGTGTGGCTGGGCCTGTCCTCATTCAAAAGAAGAACTTTTTCTGCTTATTGGGTAATGTATTGTTTAATGTACACACTCCAGGCTGGTGCCTTGGAAGCTCTTTTTGCTTGCTGACCTGTGTGCTGTTATGCTGTGCAGTAAGTCCCACAGTCTGGTCCTTATTCTGGCACCAGTGCCTTGTAAGAAAATGTCACCCTACCTGCTCTGCTTGCTCTCCAAGCCTTTCAAGATTCAAATGTGAATTGATACTAGATGATCATGAGAATGTGAAAGGAAGGGGGGGGAGGCTGGTACAGGTGTAGTGGTTAAAGGCCTATCCTCACAGTGCGGGGATGGCACCGTGTTTACTGGTAGGGGCATGCTGGCCTTTTGTGACGTTTTACTTCTGGGCAGATTTGTTTTTAGAAGAGAGCAAATCAAGGGTAATGAGTGACCCAAAACTGGGTCTACAGCTTTGTTTGGCCCACTAAGGGATATCTTACTGTCTGGGTGGCTGAGGCTACACATTAACCCTGTGTGCACGTTGATGATGGCCGGGAAAGGACTGGCTCTTGTGACCAGCAGCAGGCCTTTGAGGGGACTGGGGTTCTTCCATAGCTGACGTGGTGTCCTAGCTCCTGTTTACTGTGAGTGCTTGTTTGGGTCAGAGCAGAGCAGACGTTCCTTATCTTCGCTACTTGAGGGCTTAAATTTCAGCGCGGGATTGCCGGTATCGCGCATAATTTATTCAAGTCCCGCAACCCTAGCAATTACAATGCAAGAAATTCCCGCAAACATTTACAGCGATGTCTGATAATGTCCATCTAATAATGGCCCGGTATGAATAAGGGAATATTGACAGGACGGACCAACTTCCGACCTACTTGAATTGCACATAGCGACACACACGCAAACATACTTCGCGCGTGCCCTCTCTCTGTATCGTACGTTCACGTCGCGAGCGGCGAGAGCATCACCGTTCGCTGTGGCCGCTCTCTGATGTAGATGCGGTAGGCGGGGACAAGGTCGTTCAGAACGCTAGGTCTGGCAAGGTTTTTAAAGGGGCCCGAAAGCAAACAAATGCTTAACCTTGTGCCGACTGCCAATAGGGTATAATTTGTCAAATCGTCATTGTTGTAAGCCAGTGAATTGCATTCCTACTTAAAATCAAGCGTTCTGGAGGGAAAATGTTGCCTATAAATTGTGTTGCGCTTCTTTTCAAGTTAAACTTTTCGCTATGGATAATCGCGAGGTAGTTACTTAAATGCAGCACTGGTTTACCTGCGGCGAAGACGTCGGTAACGTTAACGTCGCTGACAATTCGCATTGTTTTGCATGATATGGCGCCAACATTAGTGGGCGATTTCTTTCCTTTTTCACAAAAATTAGGCACTTCACAAACCCCCCTGGAACACCAATAGTTTCAGACACCTTGGTCCATGCCTCTTTTTTATTTGTGTACAGGGACACGTCATAAATAACTGGGAAGGCCGTATATGCTTGGAAACAGTTTGGTCGGAACAAAAGTTTACACGCTTGTGTTTTGTAGAACTCACTTTAGCGGAGCATTTCTACATTCCGATTGGTTGCCGCCGAGCCGCGTCATATCGCATTACCATAAAGTTGACCGAACTTCAACTTCATTTTGACGCTCTCGCCGCTCGCAGTGTGAGCGTACCATGAGAATGCGATGGCTAATGCAACTGAGGTTGCGCAGTTGCAGTGTGAGGAACAAACGAAAGGCCTTCTAAAAAGCGCCTGCTTCATCGCAGAAAACGAATTGGGCTATTCAAAATTTAGCCCCTTAGTTAAATTCATGAAGGAGATGGCGTGTCCTTTCCAAAAGCTAGCAACAGACCGTTATGGAAGCTACATGAATGAGATGGGCATATCAGCTTGAAGAGATGACCGCTAAAAGAGGAGAAGGGAAAAAAATCACAGCAGTGTATATAATTGAGTCTAAGTCAGCAAAGACTTATGTCATGTAAACACAAATTCAGTACACATAACAGGATTAAAACCTAAGTTCATAAATTCATTGAGTGTTAAGAGCAGTTTGATTTTCTTTAAAAAAATTTTTTAATTGAAAAGAGATGAAGCAGAGGAGACAGAGTACAGGTAAAGAATAGTGCATGAAGATGAGAGAAGAGACAGCTGACAAGTAAGAATATAGACACTGATGTGGCTCAGAGACCACTAGAGAATCGGAAATTATAGGAATATAGTTCGGAGAATTCCTTACATTTTCCTCTCCAATTTAAGACCTATTTAAGCTTGTGAGTAGTATCCCCCCAAACCGTATAAATCCCTGTACTTGTTCATTTAGTTATCCATTTACTTGGCTCAGGGTTGACCCAGAAAGCATCTTTCTCCTGGTGTCTGGACTGGTCCCCTTCTAAGTTCTGTTCCATTACCCTCACCCCTCGTGAGCTTGTGCAGGTCACTTATCCACCCCCACCAGTAGAATGTGCTCAGTATTATATCTTCGATGATGTGGGCTTGGAGTCTGGTTGTTCTCTAAATCAGAAACCTTGTTTATGGCATGGTCCTTTCTGATTGGATGGCTCTGAACTGGGGATGTGTCTGTTTACAAATGTCTGGGTGCATGTGCAGGCAAGGTCACATTTTGTCAGCTCTGCCTGCTGCACCCTCCAAAGTGTGACGCATCACGGCTGTGAAAAGCAGTATCGTAATGGTCATGTTTCCTTTAAGCTTTTAATAGTGGCAGCATTGGTGCCCAGTGCATTCTTCTGTTTCTGGATAACAGCTTGTGAATACCTGTAGAATTAGCACTGTGTTTTGAGCTGCAGTGTGCTGAACGTGTCACTGGTGGTTAGTTATGGTGAGTGACGTAGACTTGTATGTGCCTTGTCATAAACATCTTCGTGTAACAGCTCATAGCCTAATTTGCTGCCTTTTATTCCTCACACTTGGCAGGGGTGAATGTTTAATGTGGATGCTGCTGTAGAATTTTAAGTTGGAAGCCAGTTGTGAAGCTTTGTCACGGGGCTGCCTCCTTTTTTTTTTTTTTCCCCTCTGTTGTCCTCACTACTTTAATGAACTTTCTTGTGGGTCCATGTTATGCAGCTTGTCGAATCCCCTCTGAGCATGGCTCTGACAGCAGTCGGAAAAGGATTTGTGATCTCTGATTTCTGCCTGCTGGGCGTTTTAAGAGCATTTTCTCCAGGAACAAACCCATTTTACCTAAGTGTTCCATTGCTTGCACTGCTGCCTTCATCCCACACATATAGAACTGGCTCAGTGAGCCTCCACCCCACCCTCCAAACTCTGCCGGAGGCACAGCCTGTAATCCTTACCCTGCGAGACCAGATGGTCAACGGGTATTTGTTGTAATCATGTTAAGCAACAGACCCATAGTTGGCCTGTTGCGTTTTGGAGGTGCAGCGGCTGTCTCTGACAGCCGGGCCTGACCAGAGTACAGGTTCAGACCGACTTGTACGCCCTACTTGCTTTGACCACGGGAGGTGTGCGAGACTTGTCTGTGCTGATGGAAGGTGCAGCCTCTGATCTCTTAGAGGTGCCAGATGAGAGAAGTAAGACGACATACTCTCTGGCCCAGGCTGGGTAGCAGTCTGCTCCCCGGCAGCCATTTCTTCATACCTGTGTATATACTCCTCCAATTATTGTGAGTTGGGTGGGGTGTTGACTTTAATATTGATCACGAAAAGGACTGGGCCCAGGGTTTTATTGACCATCGGGACTTATCGAGCAACAGAGCTTCCTCTGGTCTGCCTCTGTCAGTGTACAATGAAATCCACCGGCAGGTCTGTGTAATTCCCAGGAGGCCTTGAAGATGGTATTTAAATAAAATACTCAATTATACAACTCAGTTTGCATTTCAACCACAGGGAGGAGACAAAGCTGTAGCAAATACGACATCCAGCTAAAATGTAGAGCAGTAATGTTTATCTCAACCTAGCTAGCTTTTTAATTTAAAAGTCATTGTCAAATCTTACTCTTTTTTTTTTCCTGTGTTGCTGCACAGAGCACTTGAAGCATCCAAAATTTATGTTACTTATCAATGTTGTGCGTTTGTGGATAATCAATAAATTGGGAAGTGGTCCCAGCCCTAATTTCCAGGTTCAGTTCCTGGGTGATGTCCTTCAGCTCTGGGATGACCATTAGACAGGTTAGGTCAGCTTCTCCTGCTACCAGGGCTCACATGGTGCAGCGTCTGCTCCGCTAGGCTGAAATGTGATCGCTGTGCACGTGTGTGCATCTTAATGTACCTGGTTTGTTGGTTTTAATGAGCTGTATTATGCTGTCACTGAGGTGGCGTATCAGTTCCCACAGTGACCAGATGTGCATCATCACGTGTGTGTGTGTGGGAATGCGGTTCATGTGTCTTTAACCCTGCCAACCCACTCCGGTTCTGCAGGACCGCAAGCTGTCCAAGTCGGAGCGTCAGCGCTTCAAGGAGGAGGCTGGCATGCTGAAGGGCCTGCAGCACCCCAACATCGTGCGTTTCTATGACTCCTGGGAGTCACCCACCAAGGGCAAGAAATGCATCGTGCTGGTGACGGAGCTGATGACCTCTGGGACCTTGAAAACGTAAGTCTGCCTCTTCGCCTCCCAGGTTTATTACTTGGTTACAAGCATGGGGATTTTCTTAAGGAAGCGCGGTGGATTCCATACATTCTGCCCAAACTCAGCAGCCTCGTGATCCAGGCTGCCTGCATGGCTGCTGCTGTGTCTTCAGGCCCAGCACAGATGAGGCCTAGTCCTGCCTGTGCCTCTAGCAGTGACTGCTGTTGCCATTTTGAGTAATCAGGTGTGATGCAAGGTGATCCAGGCTGGCGCTGTTTGATTCCTCCAACACTAGTGGGGGGGGCAAGTACTTAAGAAAAGCTGAAATTTTCTAATGTTTGGACCCAAAAAAAAAATATGATGTGTTGATGCCTGCTGGTGTCCATCATTCAGAAGATCGAAGCCCCCTGGTAGCAGGAACAGCAAGCTTGTCATTCTGTCACCTCTCTGATTGTGTGTACCATTGCACAGGTATCTGAAGCGCTTCAAAGTGATGAAGATCAAGGTGCTCCGCAGCTGGTGCCGGCAGATCCTGAAGGGCTTGCACTTTCTGCACACACGTGCCCCTCCCATCATCCACCGAGACCTCAAGTGTGACAACATCTTCATTACGGGCCCCACGGGCTCCGTCAAGATCGGTGACCTGGGCCTGGCCACGCTCAAGAGGGCCTCCTTTGCCAAGAGTGTCATAGGTAGGGACAATGACCCGCCGGTTGTACACCTCGCGGCACTTGAATTTAAAATATATTTCTTGTTGTCTTACGACTTCACCAAATGTAAAGGGACTTTTTGGGTGTGTAAATCGTAAATATATTTTAAATTCAGTTTTGGAATGTCACTGTCATTTCGATTGCTGTTTTGGGAAGCAGAGTTCCGGTTTTCCCACCAAACCACGGTAGCATTTCCAATTTCTCAGGAAACCAGAGAGGAACTCGATTGCAGCAACTGAGGAAAGCTCTTTTTCATCCCTGTCGGTTCTGACCGCTTAGGGGCAGGCTGAAGCTGTTGGCTGCGCAGGCACAGTAATGCAGGGAGATGCAGCCCAGCTACATGGTTGTGAAAACCTAAGCTCTGCGTTCTGTGAAGGCTGTCAATGATGTAACATCTCTCTCTCTCAAAGGCTTTACCTCATCAGTTTGTTCTGTTTTCTCCCCCTCAGCGTTTTAAGGTCACATGATTATGTTGTCTGATCATCTACCTGACTTTTTCCTTTAATCAACATTTTTTCTTTTTTGTTTTGCATTCTCGAGTATTTTCTTTGTTTTTTTAACTATAGGCTGTTACCTCAGCTCTCTCGCTCAATCTGCAGTATGGATTATATTATGTACTGCAGTTTCAAAAGTAAGTATACAGAAAATGGTCCTGGTAAGTGAACAAGCGTTATGTGACCTTTTCAAAAAACCAAATTCCTGTATATCCCAAAATAAGTGGGTTTTTCTTTGAAAGGCCTTTGGTTTAGTTTCCAGTGGTACTGTGGTGTACAGAACAATGCTGCTTGAATCCTAGCTCTGGGGTCTGCTTCTGTAAGCCCCTAATTGCCTAAGCGTTTCCTTCTGGCAGGGTGATGGGAAGGTAAGTTGTCGTGTGTTTTTATTTATTTATTTATTTCATTTTATTTATTTATTTATTTATTTATTTATTTTTTGTGATGGTAAGGTTCATTTTGGCAGGTTATTTCCATAGCAAGTTCTTCACTTTCGTTCAGCTAACGTGATCTTGGGGATTACCTGTTGCCCATTGGCACTAAAGAACTAACCTTGTTATGACCCGTAGTCAGGAAAGGAGAGGGAATATCACGTGGGGTTAACCTTTTTTTTTTTTTTTTTTTTTTTTTTAAACTGTCAGCTGGCCTGTCTGACTCACCTTTTGACTGGTTGCTGTTGCATTAACAGCCTGGCACAGGCCTTGAGGAGTGGCCACAATTGGCTTTCACAGCCTGTTCTGTGCACCAGCCTGTCTCCCAAGACCCCCGAAGGCCTTACAAAGAGAAACCTGTGCTTCATTCACTGCAGATTAACTGAGACCAGCTTCCCCCCTTTTTTTGTTTTCCTCCCCTCTTTTATCCCTTCCCCTTCCGCTTTCCTCTGTCTTCTCACAGGGTCTTCTCCAGCGTCGGCCGGCTTCGCCTGCCCCCTTCTTCCTCTCCCTCCTCCTCCTCCTCGGTGAGTTGGCCGGAGGAGTGCGCAGTCTGAGGCACTGAGAGTTCTGAATCATTCTTTTGATTTAAGGTACCCCTGAGTTCATGGCCCCTGAGATGTATGAGGAGAAGTACGACGAGTCAGTGGATGTGTATGCCTTTGGGATGTGTATGCTGGAGATGGCGACCTCAGAGTACCCGTACTCCGAGTGTCAGAACGCAGCACAGATCTACCGCAGAGTCACCAGCGTAAGTCCACCCTCCGGCACGGCACGCCCCACCCACCCCTTTGTCCTCCCTCCCTGCAGCCAGGCTCCCATTCCCAATGCCTTTTTTACCGGGATGTTGCTCTGCGGATAGCCCCTCTGGGCAGTCTGGCCTGTGGTGGCCATTTAGGCATTGCTGCTTCGATGAGCAGTTTGATAGCCGCTGGGTCTACTGGAAAACAGTCGGGCACACTTTGCTGTGCCTTGGCAGGGGCAAAAAGGGGTCTCGGGGCTCTCATAGGGTTAAACATCACAATGATGGGTCTGGTCACAGAATCTGCACACCTGGTAATGGTTAAAGTTTAAATCTGCTGTTGTCTTCGGTCTTGGCTTTGTGCTTATCTTCTCTCTGTGTGCCAATGTGTAGGACTTTTTTTTTTTTTACTGGCAGTTAGAGCTGTGCTCTGCTAATCTAATCACATTTGCTTATTGGGTAGTTTTTTGTATGGCTGAAATGTGGGCTTAAGCTACAGTACATGTTTAAAGTACTGCCCTAAATATGTGAAGGAAGTTGTGCAGCATTTTTTTGGATATTAATAGGAAGAGCTAAATGACGAAAGGAGACTGACTACAGAAATACAAGCTGTCTCGTTAACTAGCTGTCAGGATTTGTCTAGTGAGCACTGTAATGGTAGGAGCTTCATCTGTGGCCCATTTGAATTTTGTTTGCGTTTGAAATTGGTTAACTGTTGGCCTTTAATTCCTGCAGTAAACTGAGTTGATCTGTCCTCTAATTTTGGCAATCATAAGAAGCCACGGCACGGCAGGAGTTGCTAATGCAGCTCGGGATGCTGTTGCACAAGGAGGCTGAAGGATATCAGGCTGCCAGCAGGGGGTGCTGCTGCTGCTAGGGACATGGATGTAAGAAAAGCCTCAAGCATAGTAGTGTTGTAAGTGTTTCAAAGCAGAGCAACACCCAGGGTTAACATTTCCCTGATCACATGGTTCCTTGGAGAGCCTCCAGAATCCTTGGATCTTTCCACTGCTGTATTTTGGAAACCTGAATTTGAGTAACAGTTTACAATGTAGGAGATGTACCGCTAAGATGCCAGAGATACCACAGTCATTTAAATATATATTTTAGCTGCTTTAACTGATATCTTGAATGAATATGCCATTAATATAACCTTATAGAAAAATCTTAAAATACAACTCAACATCCGTTCACAGCACAGTAGTGGTATCAGCATTTGGCTGAGTCAGAACTTTGCCATCAACCTTATCAAGTTGCTCCAAAAATTTGGAATCCGCCAACATAACCGTCCACGCGTCAGTGATTCCTACATGTAGTTTAGTGAATAGGATTTCACCCTGCCCGACTGCCGGTGTTTAGGCATGATCATAAAATGTAGCTTGCTCGTTCTCCGGCTGGAGGTTTGTTTCAGTGATGATGTGGTGAAAGCCCGCCAGTACCTCCCAGCTTCTGGATCGTGCAGAGTGAAGTTTGCTCATCTGGAAGGACCTTGAGGACACCAGCCACATTTCATTGCACTCTGTCGGCTTTTCCGGGTTGTCATTCTCATTATGATGCCCATTGCATTTTGAGGAGAGTTCGGAGCATTTGAGAAGAGGCTGGTGAAAGAGTGAAGCTCTTTTCATCTCCTCTGATGGAGGTCATGATGACCCCCATGTGACTGTGTACTTCGAGGAATTGGTATGATCATAACATCCGCCTTTCTCTTGCTGACACTTAAGGGGCTGAGTACATTGGTGTCTAAAGCATTTCGGTTGGCCTGGTGTAAATCCGGATGAGTAAATGAATGGAAGGGGGTGTTATCCCCTGCGAGGCTGCAGACCTGGCAGTGTGTGATGGCTTCCACTTCTCTGTTGCTTCTTCAGTCCATTTGGATTGATGTTTTTCTTGACGCCACTGTGCCTGCGTCCCATTTAAAGCCCAGACATCCAGTCAGTTTGCATTCCAGGCTGAATGGTCTGGAAATCAGAGCTCCAGTCATCACACATCAGTGTTAGTCCACCCTTTGCTGCCTCACCCCTGACCCCCTTTGCATTTCCCGGTTTATTTTCTTCTTGCTCACGTAGTCCAGGTTAAAGCTGCCCATTTCGAGCTCTGCGGTGCTTTTTAATTACTCCCTCATTTCTCTGTTGCATCTCTTACTTGGTGCCTGTTCAATGATCTTGGCCTTTGTTTTGGAGGTTTTTTTTTTTTTGGTGGTGGTGGGGGGGGCTTTATCTAAGCGGGGGTGTGACTGCCAGCTCACTGGACAGAAGTCAGATCCTAGTGTTCTTTGTACCTCCATCATCATGCTTTCTTCCAACACAGTTTCTGACCCTCAGTGCGGTAAGTGAGATCAAAGCCCGCTGTCAGTATTATCCTTCAGAAGGTTGAAACCTCAGGCTAGTGTTGATATGAATGTGCACAGATGTGGGCAGATGTTTTTCAGGCATGCTACAGGCTAGGTGCTTTGTTCTGTGAAGGACATTATAAGCTGCATGCAGCCATTTCTGAAAGCCTTTTAAATGTCTCCTCTTGATTCCAAAAATTGCTTGTCCTGTTTTTTTTTTTTTTTTTTTTTTTTTTTTTTTTTTTTTTTTTTTTTTTTTTTTTTTTTTTATTGGCTGTTGTGAAATCCTAAAATGGCGAAGACATTTGTAAGCCTAGATGGAGTGTTTTTGTGTATAGGTGAATAGCTTTGATAAGTCTTGGGATAATCCATTATCTGATTTACAAGATCAGATATCTTTCCATTCTGCAGTGTATGTGGATGCAGACATAAATCTGATTTGGCTCATCTGAGTTCCCCTATCTGTGAATGTGACTTGCATAGCTTAAAGTAGCCCCACTCCTTTTTCTTGCTGAACTGCAGTAATTTAATCAGCAGTGTAATTGTTTATTTCCACTTCCCCTTTTTTTGCTGCCTTGTTGCAAAAAGGGGCCAAAATGGAGCATAGCTACTTTGGTGATTAACTTAAAATGGAGACACTCCTGTCAGTTTGAAGGGGCTTTTCAGCTCGACCGTGTAATTGCTTCACCTAGTGGGTGGATGACTGAGTGGGCATGCGTGCCTCTGCGTGTGCCCTGTTTGATGAACGAGAAAATGCACACCCAGATTGGATGAGGTGCTATGAATCTAACTCCATTTGCTTTTTGATGGCTCCTTGGGCTAGTTGTAAGACAGTTGTACCTCTGTACATGGGGGTCATGCTAGTCATGGGTTCTCTGGCCCTGTAACCGCAGTAGTACCCATGTATCAGTCTTCTATGCCATGTTGTTGTTTTGTAGATAGCAGATACAGGGGGCACATGGTACTTGAACGTTTTTGTGTGGATTTATCATGGACTTTTTTTTTTTTTTTTGAAAAATGCTTAGACCAGTTGGTGAACAACCATCTTCACCTTCATGAAAGCTTCATTTGAATTCCTTGTCCCTATTTGATGCTCAATCTTGAGTAGTTAGGGGGTAAGGTTCCTCTTTCTGCCCAGATCGCCCTCCCTTCACTGAGCTGACTGTGTTCTGTCCTTTCAGGGTGTGAAGCCTGGAAGCTTCGATAAGGTAGCTATCCCGGAAGTGAAGGAGATCATCGAGGGGTGTATTCGTCAGAACAAGGATGAAAGGTGAGTCACATACGCTTTGCAAGTCATGAGACGATTGAAACTTGGTTTACTCAGTGAAACTCAGTTCTGTGAATTGTTCAGTGATGTTTTTTGTGGTAGTTAGTTTCCCATTTAATTGCCTTTTTAAGCATAATTTGATCCTTTGAGGTTGTTCCTATATTGCATTGTATGTGCTCCATGGTGTTGCCTGGTTTGTTTGGGATCCCTGGCTAAGTTCTGCCATTCTGCCTTGTCCCTCAGGTATGCTATCAAGGACCTGTTGAACCATGCCTTCTTCCAGGAAGAAACCGGTGTGCGGGTGGAATTAGCTGAGGAGGATGATGGTGAGATGATTGCCATTAAGTTGTGGCTGCGCATTGAGGACGTGAAGAAACTCAAGGGCAAGTATAAGGAGAATGAGGCTATTGAATTCTCCTTCGACCTCCAAAAGGACGTCCCTGAGGAAGTGGCCCAGGAGATGGTATGTTGGACACAGCCCCAGGGCATGCCTTTCCTTGATCTCTTGCTTCATGACTCTTGGGATGACTTTAGATGTAAGATCCCTTTCCACATTGGTGCCTTGTGTCCCCTACCTTAACAGAAATAAAAACCAAAGCCAGGTTCCTTTGCCTAATCTTTGTATCATGTATGTCGTCAAATGAAGAGCAGGTCATTCTGCAGGTGTGGATTTGCTGGACCCCTGGTTTACACTAAAGACTGAGCACAGGAGTTTCTGTGTCTCCTCCTGTGACAGGTGGAGTCCGGTTACGTATGCGAGGGGGACCACAAGACCATGGCTAAGGCCATCAAAGACCGCGTGTCCCTGATTTGCCGTAAGCGTGAGCAGAGGCAGCTGGTGCGAGAAGGCCAGGAGAAGAAGGAGGAGGAGGAGGAGGAGCGGCGGCAGGCCGAGGCCCAGAAGCCTCCCATGCCGCCTCAGCCCGAACCTGAGGAACCGGAGGTGGAGCCACAGACGGGGATATCGATAACATGTGCGTTTGCAGCTGAGACTCGCCACCCAGGAAACGTGGGTCATAGATGTGCGACCCGCTGATTGGTCAGGAGCTTGCTTAGGCGTTGCTCAACACATGCGATGACTGTTATGCAAATCGTGTAGAGGACAGGCTGTGCGCCCCTATTTGCAGTACTGGCCCACTGTTAAGCTGGTGTTTGAAACATCGGTTTGTGTAGACTTTCCTCAGACTGGCTGTGAGGTTTAGGTTGATCTTCAGCAGTGTATTAAGTGTAGTTCTCACATTGACTTAAAATCAGCCACCACAATTCTGACTGATGGCTGAAGGCTTTTTTTTTCTCCCCCCCCCCCCCATACTTGTTTTATCGTCATTTTGCTCTCAGCATCGGGGACGGTGGACAGCAGTCAGGGGTCTTCAATTTTTCCTGAGTCGCTCCTGGGCCAACCAGGCATGTCTTACAGCTCCCCACCCAGCCAGCAGGCACCGGCATCCAGTCAGGGGTCTTACCAAGGCTCCGCCTCTCAGCTAGTCTTGCCCCAGCAGCCAGCACCCCAGACCTACCAGCAGCAGCCAATGGTAAGTGGCTGTGTGGTACCAGTCTTTTTTAAGGCACTGCTTTGTAAGACTTGAGATTAATTTCTCTGTGGATTTCAGTCCACTCCAGTTTTGTACTCATTTTAGTTATGATGGATCCCACTGTAATATTTCAGAATATTCTATAAACATAAATATCCAAGCTGCAGCCTTAGCCTATTTCCTGGCTGAGAGAAAGCCTCCGTGATGCAGCTGTCACTGGATGGTTTTGAATAAACGCAGTGGGCTTTAAGATCCCCTCTCCCTCAGATCTCCTTTGGCTTCCTCAGACTTTGGTAATGAGGCGTGCCCTGGAATGGGCTGATGAGTGTGCACGTGTGCATGAGTGTGTGCCCGTGTGGGGCATGCTTTCCGTCCTTTGGCGCATAAGCCAACACGCCTGCATCGTGTATGACGATGCGCCACATGGATGGCCCTCCTGTAAGAAGCCACACTGCTGCCTCACTGTCCTGACCTCACCTGTGTCCGCTGCCCCTCTTCCCGTTTCTGTTCTTCTCTCACTCTCCCATTTGTACGTTGTGTTCTCAGTTTGAGTTATTCTGGTGGGACATTAATACCTTCGGTGTATTTGATCTGTATCTCCTCTGCAAACCGAAAGGGCCCCATCAATCCATTTTTATTCATTCATCTTATCACTTGATATCCGTGTCATCCTTTATTAAAGCAACAGTAGTACAGCTGTCCAGCTAATCGCTTTGACTGTTCTCTTCTGGGGGCAAAAGCTCAGTGCAGCTTAGGGTTCTGTGCCCATCTCCAGAAGGTCATGGGATTGAGTCCTGTAGCTGGCCAAATAATAAGATCACCAATAATATCACAAGTTCTCCCTTGTACATTTCCTGGGACAGAAGTCTTCTAAATAAATGTTTAAGGCCCTAGAACTGTGGTGTCCATCACAGGCATGACCTGGATGAAAACGCAATGATCCCCCATGCTAGAGCACAGGTCACCCATTTTGTACGTCTAAATTAACACCAGCATACCCATCCAGATGCTTGTGTGCCTTTCATCTGTGCCGCTTTATCTGCGGTCCTTTGCTGGTTCTGGTTCCTGGTTGTCACCTTGACGGCACGTTTCATACTCTCTGTGCCTCAGTGTTATGGCAATTTGATCTTCCATATGATATGGCACGTAGCATATTCACACTTCAGCTTTAGTCTTACATTGTTTGTATGATCATTCTGGGGGTGTGGCTTTCAATTGATTTGAGTGATGTAAGCTCAGGAGCTTTCATGGATTGATGGTGAACCTGTGGGGTTTGCTCAGCATGACTGTCTTAGCTATACGGTTAAATCCTTGTTTGCTGTATGTCACACCAAAATGTTATTGGTTGAACTTTTATCTTCTGTCTACTATCACCCTCCTTTCTTTGCAACGCTTATTGGTTCTATTTTGTGTTATTTTCTAAAGCAGTGGGTCACTTTGTCATGTAAATATACTCAGAGCTGCATGCTACTGAGGCATACTGAGGTTCTCTAATGGCCCAGTCTTGCTCCTCTCTCAAGCCTTCCTTCCCTGTGAAGGCTGCTGCTCTGAATTTTATCTGCTACTTTAGCCGCAAGTTTAGCTGGCGTGTTGCCTTTGGGGCACGAGTGTAGCTCACTGGTGCCTCTAGTGGTGTGAACCTGTGTGGTTGTAGCAGTAGGTTTATCTGAGAACCACTCTGTGGGGCTCCTTTTCGTTCTCAGAGTGCTAGCTATCAATTCAGCTAGCTTTAATGTCCTTTTATCACTCTTGGTTTTGGCTTTGGTCTTTCCCTAATCTCTCTCTCCCCAAGCACCTTAGAATGTATATGATAGAACGCTAAGCCCCCTCTCCCCCCAAAAGAACAAATAAGTCCTATTATAGAACAGCTGTTCTTAACTTTGGCCTCGTTCCTCCTGCTAATGCACTTAAACGTAGACGTTGGCGTATTAACTGCCGCTGTTTATTTTGACGCAAGAACATCTTTGGACCATTTATGCTGTTCCTAAAGCTGTCTGCATGCTCTGTGGCTTCTTTAAGCTGCTGGACCAAATTTTCACTTCTGAGATTAAAACAAAGCTTTCGTTTGGGTAAATAAAAGCTTTCAGTTAGTGTTGCCTCTCTCGGGTGGTCGTTGCCCTATTCGTGGGATTTAGCTGCTGCTGCTTCTTAGTTCATTTTTTTTTTTTTTTTGGCTTCACTTCTTCTTCGTTTTGCTTAGTTTCCGTTTACCGTACAGATATATTGTCATCTATTGTCTTTCCGGTTAACGTTTCGTTCCTCCCCCTTGCCCTACAGCCTCTCCCATGTCGCCGTGGCCGTAGCATGTCGGTTTGCGTCCCCTACCTTTGCTCCGTCGTCGCCTCTCCTTTGTCCTGCCCTCCTAAGCCGCCCTCCACTCCTCCACCTGCCCCCTCCGTGCCCCGCTCACTCCACCTGGCCACCGCTGATGACGGAGAGACTTTTGCCAGGCGGCTATCGAAGGCGCTGGAGTGTGTGCTGCCACTACACCCTGCACCCCCTCACCGCAGGGCCAGCCTCCCGGCTATTTTTGCCAACCCTGTATGTCAGCACCCTCCCGGCCACCAGGTGGCGCAAAATAGGGAGCTCCGACAGTGTCTGGTCAAGGGGTAGGAGATGGTCCGACAGTCCATCGGTGTACTGGAGCCCCAGTAGTCCAGGTGGTCAGTTGCAGTACTTGCATGTACTATATCTAAGGCACTCATCAGTAGAGGGATGTGAAAGATATATTGGCAGCCTAAATAGACAAGTACACTTTAAGGCTCTTCATTCCTGTGGTGTTCCGGGATCAGTTCAAGAACAGGATACAAAGCGAGCAGACCTTCTAGAAAGCCCTTTTGGGGCTCCCTCCCCTTGGCTTGTTCCTTCGGAGTCCCCATGTTTGCTTAAATACATACTGCCCGGCACCCTAGGGCTGCTGCATCTGTAGCGAGGCTCTGTCTCCACATGACGATATGGCAGCCATGGTCAAGAGGTTGTGGGCCCAGCCCTGTGCCTTTCAGCTGTCATTGTGAGGACGTTTGGTCTCTTGTATGAATTACCACACACAGGCTGACACGTCTGCAAATGCAGCAGCATCTGGAAGCCACAGGTGCCGCAGCTGTATTTAATTATATTATTGAGACCCTTATTGTCTGTCTGTCTGTCTGTCTGTCTCTTTCTACCTCCCTGTCCTCTCCTCCTTTTTAGGGGGAAATGGCTTAAGTCTCCCAGCATGTACTGAAGTCTTATTATAAAGCATTAGGCTTTTATTCCCCATCCTGTTTAGTGTGGCAGTTTGTACAATGATGCTGCTGTCTTCTTTCTCTCTCTTTCTCTGACTGGTTGTACCATGCTGCTTTTTTCCTTACAAACATAATCTATCTTATGTCGATGCAGCCGCAGTCTGTGGTCCATCCGTACAGTGCAGGAGTCCTAGCCCACCCGGAGACCCCTTTATTTTTTCCCGCTGTCCCGGAGCGGCCTGTCTCCTTCTCACCGCCACCCTCTGCCCCCCCCAAAATGACCAATGTACAGCGTCGCAAGAGCACATCCATCCTGGAGGCGCACACGCAGCTCTTCCAGCCCGCTTTGCGGACCTTCCCTGCGACGGAGCAGCTGAGCAGAGGGCCAGATACCCCCACGCTGCAGGCCCAGCATCTGTCGGATCCTCAGCACGGGTTCGAGGACATGAGGGTGGAGCGGGAGGACCTGGCTCTTCGGCAGGGACTCCACCCAACTGTGCTCTTGGACTCCTATGAGGCTATGGCCTACAGTGGCTATCCCATCACTGCACGCCAGTTAAGCCAGATGCAAGCGACAGCCGCTGGCCTCGGGTTCGAAGGCTCCCAGTCGAGTGGAGCTTTCCTGCACCCGCATGGGCAGCCCCATGTACGCGTGAGCCACAGCCTCGTTCCACCTCTACCTTCAGTCAGCGCACCGGGGCCCATAGCAGCCAACACTGACACCCCTCACCCACAGCGACAGTCCTTCCCGCTCTCAGCACCCCCCGTGCTTACCCACTCTGGCGAAACCGTGCCCAGCAGTGTATTCGAGTTCCATGTCCACAGTGTTTCTGGTGAGCTTGGCCTCCTGGCATCCAGACTGTACCGGGCTCGCCGTGGCTCCATGGACCTGAACTTGGAAGAGGTGTCCTGCCTGCCAAACCTCTGTGGTCGTCTGCAACCCGTCACGGAGGAGATGTGTGGCTACGCCAGCCCCGAGCTACCCTTGCCTCCCGGAAACCTGCTCCTCCATGGCTCCAAAGACCGCAGCCCTGAGCCCTCCAGCGACTCCGTGGTCTCCTCGGACACCGGGGACTTCCACTCTCCGCCACCGAATGCGGGCCGCCCGACTGAAGCCTCGGCCGCCCAGTCGATCCCACGTGCCTCTCGCTACGGCGCGGACAGTGGAGGCTCTGCGGCAGGGGCCCACCCCCCGAGCCAGCCCGCCTTTCTATTCGTAGCGCCCTGCGAGGTCCCCCACGTGAGCGTACTCCAGAGTGGCTGGCCCCAGCAGGCGCCCTTCAAGTCTGACCTGTCTTACCATGAGTCAGCCCTGGGTCTACAGGGCTCCTCCTTGGTACTAAACCTCCCCCCCCTCCTCCTCCTCGCCTCCCCTTATGAGTATTTCATTTATTCGTCTCGTGGTTGTGGTTTTAACCTTTTCCAGCCATGTTCCCCCCCCCCCCTTCTTTTTTTTTTTTTTTTTCCTTTCACACTTATTCCGACATGAAACACTTCAGCCTGCCGTAGAAATCCCCCTTGGTGTCACTTTGTTTACCGTATGCCTGCTTTCCGAGTGAATACACGGGCAGATCGACTGTTCTGGGAGTCAACTTTAAAGTAACCACATACGTGTGTAGCTATGCCTTTCAGTGTGTTTCTGTATGTGAAAAAGTTTGTGTTTCTGTAGAACCTCGTGAGCCTGTCTCCAAAGATGGTCTCCTCGGTATAAGCGCGTTGTCGATTTCCCCCGAGGACTAAAACACAGCTAAAGTGACTTGAAGACTGGGTTAATCAGGCAGTAACTTTCAGTGGAAGTAATGGATTTAAAACGGGTTTAACTATAATTAGTTCACTTGCTTAAATTAGAAATCATTTGCTCTGGGTGGGGACACCATTTTCCTGGCTTTTACTTTGGATATTATTGATAAAATGATGAGATTAAGTTGGCTGGAAACGGTTAACATGCTTCTCTGTGTTGTTTGTGTCCTGGACACTGAATTACAGCAATTAGCCATTGTGACCAATTTCCACATGGCCCACCTTAAGCACAGATTGAGAGAATGATTTAACCCTTAGAATGCTGTCAGTGTCAGCATCGCTCTCCAGTATCACCTCTCTGCAGCCCCCTCACAAACTTTCATTTGCTTTTTTTAATTTGTCAAGCTACTTAGTGCTGACTCTTTCCAAACCTTCATGTGTTTTAAAGGAAGTGTCTGTGGGTGTCTGAATGAAATGAGGTAGGTGTTGAGCCTGGAGCAATAATACTTGTGTGGTTATAGTCCGAGTTGGCAAACAAGTGCATTTACTTGCAGCCTTCTAAGGGTTGGTTCAGTAAACGGTCTGTCGCATCAGGGGAGTTGTTGCATGAAACAAAGCCCCTTTTGTTCCAGGTGTCACTCGATCCAAAACGCATTTTTGGACACAACAACGCCGTCTGTTCTGTTCAAGCAGCGGCTGTCACAAAAAGCAGCGAAGTCGCATTCAACACTTGTTGCATGAAGCCTGCTCATTTCCAACTAACAGTTTAATTCTATTACCTGTATGCTTATTTTAGATTTTAGATGTATGTGCATACACAGGTGTTCAGGTCTGAGTAACTGATTATGAATGCCAATATACTGTGAGTGAGTGTGCATGTGCATATCGTCTTGTCACGTTGCGTGCTCCACTCAAGCCCGTCCTGATTCCTGTTTTTTGCCTGTTGTTGTTTCCTCTTTTCTGCCTCTTCCCTGGGGTTCTAAAGCAGGCAGCTGTTCCTGCAGTCCAGCCTACTGGTGCCCTGCCCATGGTGTCCAGCTCTGTGCCTGGGCCTGTCCCCCCTCAGCAGGTACGGCTTCATTTGGTTCGGTCTGGTTGTGTGTGAGGGAGTGTGTGATCACGCCCTGGTGATAGCCACGTGTTAATGTCTGTCGGGGGCTGTCAGGTGGCAGATGTGTTTTTTTTTTTCCTTTTATAATTTATGCTCCTCTTCTCTGTCGTCTCTGCTGTGGTCAGAACTACAGTAATTTGTAGTCCACTCACCCCAGCCCACCCCAGCTCCCTTCCTTGGTGTGAAAGCTTTGGCATCCAGCAAGGCCCCTCTCTCACACTGTGTTGTGTTTTGTTTCTTGTAGTACGGAGGTTACTACGCCCCATCGATCCCCCCGCAGGTAGAGAACATTCCTTCCAAGAGGCTCTTAACTCTTGTTTTGCTGCCTCCCTCCTGCACTTTTCCCATTTTGTCTCGCAAGCTTAAATGTGTGTCAGTATGGATTGGAGAACACAGCCCTAAGCCTGTGTGGAGTTTGGTTAGATTTGGTGGGCCTGAGAGGGCAGCGGGTAAGTTGTTCACGGCTGTTGGGTAAATGGGTGAATGAGGCTTGTGGCTGAGTGAGTCTCTGAAGGGTGAAAAACGTGGCCAGTCTGATGCCTTGTCCCACACTGACCCCCACCTCACAGGTCCCTGTGCCCCCCACTTCCACCCAGGCAGTGGCTCCTGTTCCCCTTCAGCAGCAGCCTGGCAGCGCCCTGCTCCAGAGCTCCTCCCAGACTACACTGCCTGCTGGTGTTCTTCCCACACAGGTGACCTCTCCCTGCATGTTGGCAGCCAGCGAGGCGTGAATGTGTGTGCGTGTGAATCATCCTGTCTGTCTGGTGTTCAGGAGTTTGATGGGGGGAAACGTTTAAACAGTTACCCTCATTCTGGCTGCCAGTCCCCCCCCACCCCCTCCCCTAATCAGGGTGTGTTTGCATCACACAGGTGGGCTTCCCTCCTCCTCCACTTCCAGTAACCATGGCGCCCAGCCAGCCTCAGCAGCCGTCTGCTGTGGCTCCGCCCCCTGTGGCTCATGCCTCCCTGCCTGTGCCCGTAGCTGTGGTCTGCCCGGTTGAACCACCCTTTTCAGCAGGAGACGCTCCTCAGCAGGTAGCTCCAGGCCCACTGTCTGTCTAATCAAAAGGGTACATTTAAGTTACTTCAGCGCTGTCACTTGTTGCATTTAATTGCCTTATGGCACTGGCACCTATTTTTGGATGATCTTTAGAATGATGTACTCATTCACGCATGCACAGAAGATGACGTGTACAGAGCCACTGTCCTGAGTTTCTGGGGATTAAATCTTCATTCTTCACCTGCTCCTCTCTGCGGGTTCAGTCGCCTGCCGCTTTTATCCAGAGCTCAGATGGAATTCATGTTTGTTCCACTTTTTCCACATCCCCTCACAGCCGCCTCAGACTTCTCAGCCGTTGCCCCCAGAGCAGGTCCCGGGGCCGGCGCCCCAAGTTTTGTCCTCTATAGAGAGGTAAGAATGGGAGCTTCACTTGAACCCGGGGAGCCTCCTGCCTGGGCCTCCAAACTTGATAACCTGTCACTTGACACCTCTCTGCATTATGGTGAGACTTCATTTTTCCTTTCTGTCCCCCTCTTTCTACGCCCAGTGGACTCTCAGACGTGGCCTCGGGTCTGAGTGACGGTAATGAGGGTGCCTCCGCCACGGGCGGGAGGCACGAGGGCCGGTCCACGAAGCGGCATCTGCGGCGCTCGGTGCGAAGCCGCTCGCGCCATGAGAAGATGGCCAAGGCCAAGCTGGCTGTCCTTAACGTGAGTGTTATGCATCTGCAGGGGACTGCCCTCTGGGTGCCGATGACTGGGCTTATCTGCTGCACTCTCTCATCGCCTGTCTGGATGTAACACCCTGGTCTGGTGGTAGGGGGGCAGTCCAGAGGCTACTCTCCTCCACTGTCTGGTCACATTAGTATAACACCTCCCCTCTTTATTGTGGCGTTAAAACATTTTAACTTACAACCCAGCCTAGTGAGTTTCTCTCAACAGCTACATAACCTTGTGAAGATGGACCGTAATGAAAAGCTGCTGTTTTTAACCCTTGGGAAGGCTCTGAGGCACACTCTCCTGCTCATTACATCTCCAGATCTCCAACATCGGTGACCGGGTGGCTGAATGCCAGTTGGAAACTCACAACCGGAAAATGGTGACCTTCAAGTTCGATCTGGATGGTGACAACCCTGAAGAAATTGCGCAGATCATGGTAATGTCCAGAGTGGTCCATGCTGCCTTCCCACCTCACTGGCACTCTCAGGCTTTTCCAGAGCACCAGTCAGTGTTTTGTTTTTTGAGGGTGTCCTGAAGCTCTGGAGAACTACCCACAAGACCGCTAGCGCTCATGATGAGTGTGTTTTTTTTTTTTCTATGGTGACAGGTTACAAGCGAGTTCATCCTGGAGTGCGAGCGGGAGTCGTTCATCGAGCAAGTGCGTGAGGTCATCGAGATGGCGGACGAGAAGAGGCTGGAGCGGGAGGGAATGAAGGACGGCCACGGGCAGGTAGGACACTAGGAGGGTCACCGGCGTCGCCCGCATGCCGGGGCTGGCCCATTCACCAGCTCTGCCTCCCTCCACAGATGACAGGTGATCTGACCCAGCAGATGCCCATCAGCTCTGCCACGCTGATGCCAGGTAAGATGTGTCAATTTCAGCCAAGGGTGCTGTGGTAGTAGGCTGGCACCGTGTCACCCTAAACCGCAATGTCCCCCTCCCAGGTGACCCCTCTGGTGCTGCCGGCCTGGTGGTGCACTCTGCTGGGCGCAGGTTCATCGTCAGCCCGGTTCCAGAGTCCCGGTTGAGGGAGCAGTTCTTCGGAGTGCCCTCCATATCCCCTGCCAGGGAGGCTGCTGGGGCAGGTCAGTGCTGCCTGTCCTGTCCGCCCTTTTTCTTTCTTGGCTGAAGCCAGTGGATTTCATTCATGAATTTGTCTGAATTTTGGTTTCAAGGGTCAGTTATATTTTTAATTTATATGCTGTGACTTCATGAAGACTTGATGCTTGGCTCTGATACTTTCTGATGTTTTAGTGTCTTTGAGGTGGTGTCTTCTGTGGCCTCACTGACCCCTGTCCTCTTTCCCCTGTCCCCTCAGCTGCTTCCGGCCTGGGCCTATCTCACTCGGCCTCCTCGGTCAGCCTGCAGCAGGCCTTCTCTGAGATACGCCAAGGCCAGTTTGACCCAGGGCCCAGCACTGCCCCGGCCTCCGTGCACGTCGCCATGCCGCCCCTGCTGCCTAGCCTGGGTGCCCCTGTAGCGGGGATGCTTTTGGATGCTGGCGTGGCCCCGAGTGTGGCCCCGGTCCTGCCTGCTGGCACTCCTTTGGCACAGCCGGTCCAACTTCCTGAATCTGCCCCTGTGGCCTTGCCTTCTGTGTCCCTGCCCCCACCGGCTTCCTCCTCACCCCCTCCCGTTGTACACCAGACCGCTGGGCTGCCAGCTCAGCCTCTCGTCCCCCCCTCAGTACCTGCTTCCCAGCCAGCTGTAGTCGTACCGCCCCTCGCAGCAACTCCAGCCCACTCTGTGTCGGCTCCCGCGATGCCCCAGTCCGCCGTGATCCCCTCTTCCTCCACCCCTCCAGGCTCAGTGTCCGGGTCAGTGCCCAGTACTCTGGTGCCTTCTGCCCCCTTGCCCATTGCGAGCAGTGAGAGTGCAGTCAGCTTAGAGCAGCCCATCTCCTCGCAGCATTGTTCGATGCCCCTGCCCCCCACTGTAACCTCAACGGGGGTCCCGGCTGTGCAGCCCACACTTGTGCACTCCCAGCCCCAGAGCGCCGTCGTCCCCAACCAGGGCCACGTCCACTGTGGAGAGTGCGAGGTCGACCCCCAGGGCAAGGTGCCTGGCATCGACGACATCCATGCCCTGGACAAGAAGCTGCGATCCTTATTCAGTGACCTGGGCTCAGGCCTGTCTGCAGTGCCTCCGGATCCAGCCATTGATGTTACCGCTGCTGCTCCTGGTACGTCATCCCCGACCGGGACCAGCTCCACCCTCAGCACTGTCCCTGGGCCCTCGTTGCCCCCCTCCAGCTTGCCCCTGGGCTCCACTGTCCCGACAGCCTCCACTCCCATAGCAACGCCGGGTCAGGCTGCCACCCCAGCCGGCTACAGCCAGACGACCCCAGCCAAGGCTCCTTTGGCCAGAGTACCAGTAAGTCTTGGCAGAATGTGTGGTCACTGCTGAAATGTTTAACACTTGGAGAACGTGATGAAGTAAAATATGACTTTGACTTCTAAAATGGCTCAGCCAGAAACGGTGCCGTTTGAGAGTTGGCCAAATGAAGCTTAGGTTTTTGATAGTTTGCTCATTTATCTCCGAGTTTCCTATTCTAACGCCTTTGGTTAACCCCTTACTGGCTGAGCCCATGCCTGGTTCCCTAACTTTCTGATGTTTTTAATGCGTGTTGCATGCCAGGGGTCCTGAGGCTGTTTCATAGAAAACCATCTGTCATACATGTGGTAATGTTCTCCAGGGCTGCTCCGTGTTGTGCCGTGTTCGGCTGGGGTGTACATCACCCCACAGGGTATCGTGTGAGATCTTTCCCCTCTGCTCCTGATTGAAACTCCCATGTGTCATCTTCCTCTTTGTCAGGTGTTGCCTGTCGGCTCAGAGCAGACTGGCACCCCGCCCACAGAGCATCTACCACCCTTCCCGGGACCCTGTCTAACTCAGGTGCTTCTCCACTTCCTGAGTGCTGAACGTCACCCCCAGCTCTGTGTGGGGGTGACAAAAAACATTTCTCATTTCCTTCTTCTCTGCTTGGGTTTCCTTAAAACACACAGTGCATGCAGAAATGTCTTGGCTCTGCCCAGTCTATGCACGATGCTGCAGTGTCGTTTCTCTCACTCACTCTCCAGATCCTCAGTCAGGCATGATCTTTGAATAATTTCCTATTAACAGTCTGATTGGGCTGCCAGGTGGGGGTGGGGGGGCAGCCCCGAAACCTAAAGGGGCTTTCAGAAATATATCACGAGGTGTGCCTCCCAATCAAAAAATAACATGACATAAAAGCTGAAAAGAAAATCTGTGTCTGGTTTATGTGGAATGTAAATGGATTCTATAAAGCATATGTCTGCAAGGTCAGAGTTGCAAGATGCCCACAGTGTAGTTCCAGTCTGTCGTTATGCTGCTGATATGGAGCCGGGCAGCATAGCATTGAAGGACAACTTTCCGTAAAGTAATTGCTTGTTTATTTCAGATGTGATCACTGAGAGCTCCTTGTAATGCAAAATACTGTACATCATGCTAAGAATGAGTGTTTCAGGAAAATAAAGGGCACTTTTATTGAAGTGAGAATTTACTGCAATTTGCTTTCACTGCTTGCTGACTGATTTTGATCTGTTTTGTCAGAATGACATTGACTACTTCAGACTCAAAGCTTCACGCAATGGTTAAGATCCCTTGATTTTGCTGCTTTTAGTTAGTTGCTGAGAGGCAGTATGTTTTATACTCGGTTGGTTTTGTTTGAAAGTGGAAGAATGTTTTTATGTAATCGAGAATCTCAAGTTGGCGTGCTGCGGGTGGTGTTCATTCGCTGTTGGTCATGTGCTCATTGTTAAACGCTGATGTGTTGGGTCATTGCACAGTCCCAACAGCCTCTGGAAGACCTGGACGCACAGCTCAGACGAGCCCTGAGCCCAGAGACGGTCCCCCAGAGCTCAGTCACAGCCCAGGTGAGCTCATATGGACCATGAGCTGCTGTGTAGGTGGGACCATGAGTGCTGCAAACCTTTTGACTAACACTGATTCTTTCTTCTTCCTTATCCAAGTCCTCACTGCCTGGGATGCCCTCTGGTGGACAGCCAGGTGGGTGGCACCTGGTGCTCTCTTCGTTTTCATACGCAGGGATTGAATATATAGGGTGACCGAGTGACTCTCTTTTTCAGTGCCGTTCTCACTTGCCGCTGAAGGGGAACCTGCAGCTCCTGCAGCCCCTGCTGGAGGTATAACAGTAGGGCGCTTCCAGGTGAGTTATCTTGTCTTCTGCTACCTGAAGTGCATCCATCTGGAGGCTGTGCACCTTCGGCCATGCATCTCCATGCTGCTGCAATCACATAGATCCTTAACTGTTTGACTCCATCAAAGTGCTTTAAAGAGCTGAGATTGCAGTGCTTCTCGATCAGTCATCGTGCCTAAGAAGGCTCGGAAGCATTTTACAGAATCTCTAAGCACCCCCTGGTTGTGGCACTGTGCAAGCGCCCTGCCCATGTGAAGGAGGTTCTCTGGGTGCTGTTCGAAGCTCACATTAAGGCTCTGCTCGTCTTCCTGCTTGTCCACACAGGTGTCTGTGACCGTGGATGAAACCTCGCTTGCCCCGCCCAACCCTAGTCTGTCAGACTCCTCCTCATCCTCCACCTCCTCCCCTTCTTCCTCTTCGTCCACCTCGTCTGTCCTCTCCAGCCCAGAGAGCACACTGCACAAGGCCGCCTCCCAGCTCAGGGGCTTCAGTGGGGACGTTGTGGATGGCTCTCACTGGCAGGCGCCCTCCGATGCAGGGGATGCCGCGCAGCCCACGGTCATTGGTCGCTTCCAGGTCACCACTGATGCCGGCACCAAGGTGGGCCGCTTCTCTGTGAGCAGGGCCCAGGATGAGGCGGCCCAGGTGGCGCAGCCCAACGGACCAGTTTTGAGTTCCAAGTCCAAAGGCTCCCCTACTGGCCTAATGAACAGCTTAGACTCCTACATGAGCAGCGACAATGACTCCGAATTTGAGGATGAGGACTTTAAGAGGGAGGTCAGCCGGCTGAGAGAGAAGTACGTTTTCCTGAGGGTTTTTCCTTAGGTCAACGAACTGTGGGGGGTGTGTTAAATTGCTATCAAAGGTGTTGAGATCAGCTGCCAACCCGATTTTACTCGTTCTGTCTGCAGACACATGAAGGAAATCCAAGCCCTCCACGCCAGGCAGAAAGAGGAGATCGATGCCCTCTTCGCCAGGCTAGGGAAGGTGCCACCTCCGGCGGTGGTTGTGCCCCCTGCAGTGGCACTGGTCAGCCGCAGGAGGCGGCCCACCAAGGGCAAGGGCAACAAGGCCTGCAGGACCAGCTTGCAGGGCAGCCGGAGTCCCTTGCAGCCAGGTACTGTGTGCGCTTCAGCTGCCGTCCTTGATGCGCTCACGCTCGTTACTCATCCAAAGCATCGACCCAGGGGCATGCTGTGAATATTGTTACTGTAACCACTGAGACAGCGAGACTTGACCCCATACCTGCCATACACTTATGCTCGAGCTCACAACCTTGTGCCGCCGTCTCTCTGCAGGTGCCTTAGCTGCGCAGAGCGCCCCTTCAGTCTACCAGCCCGAGCAGACCCCGCAGTCTCCAGGAGAGGAGCCGGAGGTGGGGAGCGGCCCCCTGCTGCAGCCCCTCAAGCCCTCCCCTTCCAGTGAGAATCTGTGTTCCACCTGCACCAGTGATGCTGCTCTGTCCATGCCAAGCCTCTGCGTTCCCACCCAAGGTATGCCACTCCATTAAAGCAGGGTACAGAGTGTAGATCATCCTGCTTCTGCTCTCAGGTCCGTTTAGTGGTTTTGCTGGTTTCCCAGTAGATTGGTTAGCAGTGGCTCTGTAGCTTTTTGGGAAAATAGGCAATCAGGTGAATTGGGACCCTGTCAGAAACCAGTGCCCCCAACTGGCCAGTCTCTTAAGTGCATCTGCACTCACTTTCAGGTGCTTTGAAATCTGTTGGTGTGCTAGAAGTACTTCATATTTCTCTTATTTTCAGCACAATTTTAAGCTAATTTGAATTTCCTTCTAAAACAACAGTAATGAGTAAGTGGTAGTAAGTAGTTTCCCTGATATTCCCGTAATACCTTTCTGAATGCTATACCACATCTTGACCTATGGCCATTAAGGGGCTTTTGGTACCAGGTTTCACTCCACATGTCCTTCGTGTAAATCACTGGCTAACATGCTGGGTGACCCAAACCCACTGATACTATGGACCTCCATTAAACAGAGAGCCTTGGTTTTGGAAGGAAATGTAGCAGGCTGCACATGCGCGTCCTCCATTAGCATCGAGCAGCTGTAATGTGACATGCGAGAGACGTTAACTTAAACATGCTTGCTTGCTTGCTTGCTTGCTTGCTTGATTGAAGTCAAGATTCTAAAGGGGTTGTTCCAGCTTATTGCTTCTGCACACAGTGAAACTCGCATATTTTGTATGTGTTCAATTCATGCTGTCGTCATATTCCGGGAGTTGAAGATCCTGAGATGTGGGAGATCAAAGCAGTAGAGTACATCTCTCCATAGTGCACTGGGCCATGGCTGAAGACGCGCTTCGTGAACAGTGGACTCAACTTGTGTCTTTGGAAGACGCTGTTAACAACAGTCATGGTACCATCACCACTGGATCGTAATGTAGTGGAATAACCATGAAAAGCCTGATTCCCCCGTGGGTATAGTTTACTTTCCAAATTACAGCCCTGCTCCCTCTGCTGGCTTTACTCCTGTTCATTTGTAGCAGGATGTTCTGACTGGTACCGACTTTTCCCTCTTTGGAAAATGTTTAGTTAAAATGAAAGATTTTTTTTACAAGTCAAATGGCTCTCAAATCCTTGGTTCTGTTATGTTGTTTCAGTGGAGATTGTCTTTAGGGATGTAGAATCCTCACCCCAATGTGAAGGTTGTCATGTATACAACCCACTACTAAGGTTTGCTGTCTTTTTTACGTATTTAGCAAATGCTTTTGTCCAGAGTGATGGACAACTGAGAAGTTTGTGGTCAGTCAGGGAGCTCTTGAGCAGCTGACCAGCTCCACTTCTTCTGGATTATGGGCTGTGCTTGAGTGCCCAACAGTGATAGCAGTACAAAGATACCGGCACAGATCCTTAATTTACTGAGCTGCACACTGCCCAGACTGTTTTGATTGAGTCAATTTCAGGGTACAGACTAATTGGGTTGCTTTTTAATCTCATAATTCTAAATGAGGTTGCAATATTTGCATCTCATGCTTTGAGATGAATACCTTTTGAA
Organism: Gymnarchus niloticus; assembly: GCA_009936485.2. Classification (NCBI taxonomy): domain Eukaryota; kingdom Metazoa; phylum Chordata; class Actinopteri; order Osteoglossiformes; family Gymnarchidae; genus Gymnarchus; species Gymnarchus niloticus. The sequence continues at coordinate 18,943,081 of JAACJT020000052.1, forward strand.
TATTAGGTTTTTCTGCTGTTTACTTTTAATTTGGATAAGTATGGATGAATGCCCCGAAAGACTAACTGGCTGTCAGTCCCTCTATTCACTGGGGAGATTTTCTGCTATGTGTGTCTGCAGTAGAGGTTTGCATTTCTGAATAGCCATGTACACCAGCAAGTACTGCTGAGAACGACCCTGGTTTTTAAGCCACTGTGGATTGTTTGTGACCTGGCAGCAGTCTCCTGCCTTGCCTCCTCGTTTCCATGGGAACGTGCTGACTGTTTCTGGTCTGTGATGTCAGTAGTGCGTATCCCAGCTTTGCTGGAGGGTGTACACTCGCTCAAAACCCCCAGCACTTCGCCACTCCGTGTCTCACTCTGTTCTCCTCTTTCTCCACCTCTTTCCTTCTACCGTTCATGGCTTTTTGAATGTTGTGCTGTTCTTACTGTGTATTGGTATATGTCTCTCGTTTCCTCTTCCCCCTCTCTCTTTCTCTCTCTTTCTCTCTCGCGCTCTCTCTCTCTCCCCCTGTTCTTGTGCCGCAGGCTGCGTAAAGTTCAGCTGTGGCTCGGAGAGGGCGACCTTCAAACCAGGTGGCAGAAGGACCCGATTTCTGAGTACGCCCTGCTTGGCTCTTTGTGTGTAACGCTTTTCCTTGTCCTTTATCCTTCCTTCCTTTAATTCCCCATTTCCTTTTCAACTTGTATTTTTGATTTTTCTTTAATGACTTTACTGATCATATATACAATCACTTAAATTTTTTTTAACCTTTATTCAGTGATATTTATCCCATACTGTTACCGCTGAAGTACTTTTTGATTCTTGCAGTACTGAATCTGACCTGTTCGTGGTGTGGTGGCAGACTTTTGAAATCCATCTTCCGCACATAGAATTATAGTGGCACGTATTCTGTTTGAAACGTCTTGCACTCATTTACCAAGGTGCTGATTCAGGTTTCTGCCGTAGAATGGCATGTTTTCCTCTGCTGAATTCAGCAGGCTTGTGAATATCAGATTATGGGAAAGTGGATTTTAAAAGCCTGTGATGCAGCTGAGCTCAAGCTTTCCTCATAGATCCCTCAGCCATGAGAATAGAACTGCTGCACCTGATCCCGAAGTCTGGTTTAGACCTGCTCTTAAGTGCCTTTTATCGAGTGGCTATAGAGATTTAGCAATCCTCCCTTACTCGGGGTCTAACCTGACCCGAATATTTTTCTAGTAGTAGTTCAGTCCAGTCAAATGGTCTAACACCTGAAAAACAGCGCCTCCAGTTGGGGGAACTAGGGCCCAGCAGCATCGCAGCCACCTGCCACTGGGTGTAATCTGTCTAATCTGTGCACACTCAGCATTTCCACAGTCTGCCATTCCATGCAAAGCTCCTGCCACCCTCATCTGAATCCCTTAAAACCATCAGCCCAACATTATTGTGACCAGCGTGACACCAGCACCCCCAATAGGTTAATTTTTTCCTCAGCCTCACTGATCCAGTCACAGCCGTTGAAGTTGCACAGTGTGTGTTTTGTTGGTTCTAATTCGCTTCTGTTGGCCATCCTCTCCTACTGTAGCTTGAGTAAGAATCGTGAAGTGGTTACTCGGGAGAATATTCGCACTTCTCTGGGAATGACTACATGGGGACCCCCATGAAAAAGCTGAACCAGATTTTAAAACCCAGATATGTGCAGGATAAATGGACCAAGTTGTCCTCTCTGTCACACTTCTCACCATCCAGTTCAAATAAAAGCCAAGTGTCTGTGTGCACGTGAAGGTGTAATGTCACACACAGTGGCTGAGCAGCGTAATCCTCACCACTCGGACCCCCATTTCATGTCAAAGCCCACCCGCCCATCTCATGTGAGGTTTCCTTGGCTTTTGCTGGTGTGAAAGCTTTTCTCCAGGACATTATGATGTTTTCAGAGCTGTCATTTAACCTCTGCCCTTTCGCGTCATGTCCATTCCCGCTTGCGTGCGTCCCATTGTGCCTCACCTTGACTTGAACCGTACAGCGGCGATCAGAGACGTATGCACACTGACCTCTGCACTGTGCACGTTCAGTGTTCGTTTTGATGATTAACGCTGACTTCTTAAAATCCCGACGTTCTCTCCATGCTTCAGGGAAGATGGTGAAAAAAGTGTGCCCCTGCAACCAGCTCTGTAGTAATTATCTTTCTTTAATGATAAAAACCCCGCCTCCTCCTGCTCCCTGTATGTAGTCCTGCCTGTCCCTGTCCATCGGCCTGACCTGAGCATTTCAGTTCCAATGACCCATGAGATACAAAAGTGACCTGTGCAGCATACATTTTGTCATGAGCTCCGGATTCACATTGTTGGACATGACTGACTCTGCTTTCTGTGTGCTGTGTGGTGGACAGGACGGTAGAAATTAATCTCACCACCAGGCTTGTAGAAAGCATGTAAAGCCTTGATAAGTGAAATTAGCCTTTTGTGTGAGTATTACGCTTTTATGTTCAACAGAAGTCTCTGGTTCTCTTAATCTGTCTGATGGTGTTAAGCAATTTTCCATACATCACCATTCCCCCAACTTGAACAAACTGGTTCTTTTTAACAGGAACCTTTTAACTGCTGCTCCACCTGTTGGCCTGTGTTGGCACTTTCTGATGTACATTTTTGAAGTGGTGATTATTAAGAACTGCATGGTGGGCTGCAGTCTTAATGACAGACTGCATGGTTTGCTCTGATTGGCCAGTCTGCTTAGTTCTCTTCACTAAGCAGCTGTCCATTGGACTGCAGCCTCTTACTGATGGCTGATGGCTCTCTCAGGCTGCATACTGTTCTCTCCACAGCATCCCTGTTTTTGTCTGGATTATTCCTCAACTCATTATGTGATGATTTTTAGCATTTGTTGTGTGATAGCACGTCATTAACTGGATTAGCCTCGACACTGACTTTTATCACACTCACTGGGCGAAACTATATTCTAGTGTCTCTTACCTGGTTCAACTGAGGAGTTTTGCAGTGCAAAAGTGAACTGAGGTCATTAGTAAATGCTGAAGTCAGGCGGTGTGCACCTGCTTCTCCCAGCATGCCATGCTGCCTGGACTACATTTCCCAGAGTCTCATGGGGAGTGCCAATTTCCGCTTCTGTTTTTGTACACTTCAGTTTTGTTTTCTGCTCTTTTTGAATTGTGCTTTCTGGGTGCTGAATTGTGGCATTCTCCAGTGTGATTGTGTATCTGCCTGTTCAGTACATTTTATCCTCCCAACACACCCAGCCCAGTTAATTTTGTGTTGCCTAGTATTTCAACATATTGCTGTTTTTTGGTTTTCTTTTAAATTTGCCCACAGAATAACATTGAAATACGTCAGCCCCCTTAATGGTTTCTGACAAACTGCTTTGACTTGACCAGTTGAAATTGTTAATTTGGTCTGAAGCCTTTGAGATGTGACGTGCTGCACTGGGAAGCTTCTGGTCGGGAAATGGGGGCTGACGTCTTTCTTTTGCAGGTTCTACATACTGATTTTTATTTTCTGCCCTCCAAACCCCAAAAATGAAGCTGCATTGCATTTAACAACTGTGAGCGGTAAAATGCCAAAATTGACTTACAAATGTCCTTCACGTCTCTCTAGTAAACCACGCTGGAAAAACCTTCAGTCATTAGCGTATGCTTCACCATCAAGTGTTCCTCTTGGTGAAATGACCCCTTTTGGACAAATTTGACTTTAGGACAGTGTGATGTATTCATCTATCTATCTATATATATATATATATATATATATAAAAAGTCAGTTGGAGGCCGCTACAGTTTCATACTAAGAGGACACCAAGACGGTAGGGGCGTTGAATTAGTTGCACACAGGCTCCTCCTAGTGTCCATGATTGGAACTAGAGTCATGCAGCCTCAGTGCTGGACTGTTTAGATTGCAGTGTTGTAATGCTCACACATTGAGTGGAATGAAAGTAATAGAGATTCTACATGTGCCTTTTATAAGCTTGAGTCATGTGCAAATGAGACTAGTGCAAGTGAATCTGGTCATTTATTCCACCGTGTGTTTTTCTGCACACAGGGACAAGCAGCACAAACACCGTGAGTGGGCCGGCACAGGGCCAGAACCAGAACGCACCACCTTCCACCCTCCCCCAGAGCCGCAAAGGCACTTTCACGGATGACCTGCATAAGCTTGTGGATAACTGGGCAAGGGATGCCATGGGCCTTGCCCAGGGCAAGAGGAGCTCCAAGCAGACCTCGCATCCACAGCCAGCCCCACAGGGCCACGCCTACGATGTGAGGGCCTGCTCCATATTGCCGTCATCCGTTTGCATTGGTCTTTGGCGCTTCTGTTCGCTTGATGGTCCCACGGCAGTGGGCTGTATCTGCAGTATGCACGCAGTCAGTGATGCCGTGCTTGGCAGATTTAAAAATAAATAAATGTGCAGTGGCAGGTGCTGACTTCAGATCTCTCTCCCTTCCTGTAGGGGATCCCCCCAGTCAACATTGGACGGAAGTTCTCAGCCCCAAGCCAGCTGTGTCCTGCTGTGGCATCTACCCTGAGTGGGCATACAGCTCTATCCGTGCCCCGTAAGGGTTCCCTGTGCCCCTTGCCAACTTACAGTTTTCCTCCTGCGCAGTTCAGCACACCCCAGTGGATGGGCACTACAACGCAGTCACTGAGCCAGTTCCAGCCAGTGGCTCCCGGCTCTCTGCAGGGCTTCCCCATCACCACTTTGCAGAATTCGGTCAGCAGCTCTGGCGGGCCCAACCTGAGGACCACGTAGGGCCGGTGGGCAGGGCCACATCAGGATGGGACGGAGTCAGAGGGAACCGATTTGATGACATTGGAAGGGGGTTCAGTTTGGAGTGCATCAGTGGCTTCTGTTTGCATTTTGTTGTTTTTCTTTTATCACTTTTCCCTCAGGCAAGTGAATATAAGGAGTTGAAAAATGGAGGTACTGGATGTGAAAGGGGCAAGGACACTAGAGTAACGTCTGAGGCACTGTACTGCCTTTTATTTTTCTTTCGCCCGCCCCCCCC
>JAACJT020000052.1:18948638-18969179 GCA_009936485.2 Gymnarchus niloticus
GTGGGGGAGGGGGGAGGGACACTAAGAAAGCCGCCGGGGCACGCCCCGCTTTTTTTTTTTTTTTGGCCCCCCCCCCCCCCCCCCACCCCCCTTCCCTTCTTGCAGGAGTATGCCATACGTGCACACGTCATCTATCCAGAAAGTTCTCCGATTGGTGCAGCAGAAGGGTGGTAGCACAAAAAACAAGCTCACAGACACAAGGGTGCAATTTTTAGGGGCCAAAGACTGAGCGTAGAAGACTGTTGGGAGCGGTGGGGAGGGAGAGGTCTGCTATCATGTCATATGGGTTGCGAGCGGCTGGGCTGGCCCTGTGCGACCGGAGGCTGGTGGTGAGTGTTGGTGCACCCCAAGGACAGCTGGAGTCCACTTTGCTGCTTGACCCTCCTGTTGCCATTTGATGCAATATTTAGGGTTATGCCCATTTTTTGTAAAAGTGGCCTTCAAGAATCCATGTACAGTTTTTGTTTTATTTTTGTTTTCTATGTATTTGTAATCCCCAACCTCAATTACTATTCCATTCTTGGAGAATCTCCTCTACCCGTGAGCTAACCGATGATCTCCTGCGTAGGAAGGCCTGCAAGGGGGGGCACATTTGTTTAGATGCTCAGTATCTCCTGGAGGGGTGTGGGTGCTTGGGAGCTTCATGGGTGGGAGGGCGATGGCCCCTGTTGGTAAACACCCGCCACCGAACTGGAGTACGAGCAGGCTGATTCCGTTTTATTTGCGCCCAAGGTGTGGGGGACAGGGGTTCGGTCCTGTAGAGGCCTGTGAAATGGCGTTCAAGGATGGTTAAGGATTAAGGGCGCCTGTGTTACTGTGTCTGTCCCCTTGTGAGCAGGAGGCGACCCCCGAGGTCATCAGCTGCATGGCACATGGAATCCTGGTAGCCCGGCGCTCAACACTCATGAGGCCGTTTAAGCTTTAAACGTATTTAATCTCCTACTAATGGTATCAGCTTTTATGACAGCGGTAGAGCCTCTTTCGATAGTTTGATTGAAATGTATATTTAAACAAGTGTTCTGTATGGACCTGTATCTACCCATCAGTTTTTGATGTTGAAACACTGTGATTATTAAATGTTGTTGGGCAACATTAGTTAAAATTGAGAAGCAAAGTGGAAGTTGGAGGGTTATTATGAATAGACTAAAGTAAGGCTAGCTATTTCATTATATTGTACTTATTTGAGACACTTTACCCATTTTCCTTTGTACTTTCTTTATATTAGATAAATGTGAATGTAAAAAAAATTTCACTTAATGTACTTGAATAACCTGTCTCTTCCTTGCCCCACTGCCCCAGTAAGCTTGCTGGAGTTTATAGTGCCTTGCATTTGTTTTTTGCTTTGGATTGAACGTGGAGTAGCGAGTCCTAATGCTATGTGCTTTCATTAAGTGCTTCACCGGCCCTATGGATTGAGCTGGAGGTAAAGGTACACCGTAGGGGTGCCGTCTGTTTCTGGTGCCTTTTTTATGTTTTTTAGACCTGCAGTCAGTTGAGCATTGAAATGTTGCAGTGGGTTCAGGGATCGTATTGAACGCCGTGGAAGCTGGGACAGCCGTATGTTTGAGGGGCATGTGCCCCAGGGTGTTGTGTTACTGTAAGTCAGGGTAAACCATCCAGAAATGTCTGCTGAGATTCTGTTCAATTTGGAGGTGGAGGGCTTTCTGACTGTGAAGCTGAGCTTCTTTAATGTAGCATTTCCATTTCCTGAAGTGATCACAGTGAAGCCAGAGGGCCTGGTGTGGAACTGGATGGGAAGAGTGTGTCCCAGGAAGGTTGCTGAGAAAGTGAGAAGTGGTGTATGTGAATGTAAGTACGGTGAGACCTCCATCCTCTTGTGCAGCCTTGATGAGGATGGAGGTGCAGGAATTCCTGGTCCAGCCCGTGTGTTCTCCTGTACAGTGCTGTGATGTCAGTAGCTGATTAAGTGTAGGACTAGAGAAGATGGAAGCAGGAGCTTTGACACAAGGCTCAGGTGCTTCATCTGATGTTCTTCCCAGACCACAGGAGGCCCAGAGCCTGCTCCCTGAGTGTTTTCCATTCCACCCCCATCTGCTTTCTCTTGTGCTCTTTACTGTGAAGTAGCTGTGGTTTGTAGCAGATCTCCTTCATAACAACCCTTCACAAAGGAAAGTAGTCTTTCAATACTGCCCTACAATCATCTTCACAGCTCGTGTAGTTGACGTGTTTGGAGTTGGCCATGGTACATCCTGGGTTATGGTTTTCTTGTCATGGAGATTTGGAGCTGGAGGAGACCGAGGGGGGGTTCTTTAGATCTGCCCTTTGCCAGTCTCTCCACCACGCATCTCTTGTGCGGAGCAGGGTAGAGAATTACCCTAACTGAAATCGACAGCCCAGACTTAACATTTTTTTTTTTTTTAACAAAAAAAAAAAAGCAAGCGTTTAGTAGGGCAGGCTTTCAAAAGCAACAGTGAACTGCCGTGGGATGTTGCCAGGCCTGGCAAAGTGTGTGCTGACTTCCTGTCTGGACTCCTAATTGTAGAGCAAAAGATTCAGTTCAGTAACTCCTGCACACAACTAGAACCTGGACAGTGCTGCCTCCTATGATACTGAAAAATGTTACAAAAGAGCACAGTTACCAAGCTTTTTGTGGTTTTTACACTTGTCACCTTAACTACTGATAGCTTGAAGGACTGCTAGATTTAAAGTCTGCTCCTCCTGCTCCTTAGCTGTCCCAGTGAATTGTCAGGTACAGGAAAGTTTTTTCACTTGAATCTTTATATAAACACATTCTCAGTAGTTGTCTTTGGATAGTGGTTGGTGTTCTGGTTATTTATATAATGGCTTTTTCCTCTTAAACATTACATTGCCCATTTACAAGATGGTTTTCTGCAGAATCTATTCAGTATTATGACACGGTTTGTTGAAGCTGTGAAGAGGAAATCTTTTGATACTTTTTTTTTTTTTTTTTCCTCCTGAAAACCACATTTAATGCTCTACCAGCGGAGTGCCATTGCCCTGGAATGATGACTTCATTGAATTCACTTGTTTACTACTTGATGAGAGGCTACAGTGCATCATATGCAGTAGTTAGGGTTGGTGGTACAGTGGTAAGATACCACTTTTTTTTTTTTTGTTACTTTGAGGAGGCAACTTGCTGAGTTAATGTACAATATTGTTCAAATAGATACTTTTTTTAAAATCCGACTGCCTTTCTGTGAGGAATGTTCAGCCAAGTGCCGATATCTAGAAATGCTATTGAATACAGTGACACAAACAGCAGGTCTCAGTAATGAAATGGATTCATTTCTCTTAAATTGCATGTGCTTGTTCCTCACCGGTTATATTCTCACCTGGAACTTAAAGAAATGCACACTTTGCCATTTGCCCTCCTGTGGAAAAAAAAAAAGAACAATACTGTTACTTAAAGCTACTGACCTGTCAGAGTTATTTTGTTTTGTACTACTATGATTTGTTACTCTGTCTCTAGGTCTCCTAGTGACTTAAGTAAATGGTTTCCATATGCTATTTAACATTGTACAAAACCTTCAATAAATTTTCAAAAGTACCAAAAAAAACACACACAGACTTGTCAGCGGCATTTGTTTGCACTAAGTTCCGGATGATCGAGCCTCAGATAACATGCACCTTGCACTCCCATGAGATTTGTTACTTTATTTGTAAGCTTAAATGAATGAATCAGATTTTAGCCTATCCTGAAATGTTTTAACTTCATTTTCTGTATTCGATTTGGTAACTAAACAATGAATGACAATGCATGTCAGCTAGAAGGAGCCTGTAGCTTTGGTTAACGTGGACCTTTCCATTCTCTCTCAGTCTCAAACAATTTTCAGAAAAAGACAACTGACAATTTATTAAGAGCCACGGCAATACAAGGATCACAGAAAAATTGAAGTCATTAAAATATATTATGGAAACAGTCATGCCAAAGCGAACTACATTCTCTATGGCTCCAGTCTTCGCTTCTTCATCTGCTGCCCATGTCTGTAGGGACTGTGCTGCTGTCCTGGGGGGGGGGGTGGGACAAGGAGGGCACGGTTACTAAAGAGGATGGCTCCTGGAATAACGTGACATTCTGTGGGCAGGGCCGTTCACCTGCATGGCCAGAGTGGGGGTGCACCGGAGCTCTGTACTGCTGCTGAGCCGCTTGACCGCAGGCTTCCTGGGGTCTGGCCGGTGGGCGGAGAGAGGCGGTTCTCTGGGGCGTCTTGCTGCGTGTCATCATCTGGTGACCTCCACTGGGTGTGGAGGGTTGGGCGGGCCACTCCCCTCCATTGGGCTCATCCAGGAGGTCCACACCATCCAGGGTAAAATTCCAAAACTCGGGGTCATCTGGAGCACAGAGGCTATGGGTTAGTGGTGGCCTTGAAAAATCTTTAGGCACGGGTGACATTAACAGGCGCATAACATTTCATTGAGCAGGACTGTTAAAGCCTAATTTACGTCACATGATGATGAACTGCAATCTGATGTGTCTGCACTAACCCACTGTCAACACAACAGGGAACTAAAAGCTGACATGTAGTTTCCCAAACCATTTACTGTGGCCTGGAGGACTGCAGCATCTCTGCAATTTGCCTTCAGTCCATATCTTTTACAGTGCCACCAGTCATGAGTTGACAAATCAAAAACTTTGGAGTTTCAGCAATCACCACTGATGTTGCATATAAATCTGAGTACATGTAAGGTTTCTCTAATCACAGTAAAGAAAATGTCCATGGCAGCGTCTCCACTGAACGTAGTCCACTGACGGTCTTACCAGCCGGACACTCGTCTTCCGCACCTGCAGCCTGGGGTACCATGGGTAGGCTGTGGCTGACGTGGGTAGCGTCTGAACCAGAGAAGCTTGTTCTGTCTGTGAGACGGAACACAGCTGTGCTGACTCCAGCAGAACACAACGCTTCTGCATTGCCTGTAGCCTGAACCCTACATGCAGCACCTAAATTATTGAATCTGTCTTAGACATACAAATCTGTTTTCCACAACATTTGGTTTGTGATGTGACCTTGAAAGCCACGGGGTGTCTCCTCATTAGACACAGCTCTATTTCCTGTCCCCTGCTGCTGGGCCTCCCGTCTCCTCCTGGCTTCCATCTCCTGTCGGAACTTCTGCTGCAGCTGCTGCTGCCTCAGTTTCCTCAGATGTTTCGGGTCCGAGGAGCCAGACACTTCTGAAATGTCGGCAGCTGGCCTACTGGCCCCATATGCAACGAGATGACGGTGAGTTGCCGAGAGCACCGTTGAAGGAACTGGAAGTGTAATCTCTCCATGTTACCTTGAGAAGTTGCTGGGGATGTTCTCATTCTCCTGCTGGTTTGTGCTATTGCACAGTGAGTTCCTAGCACTGACGGGAGCCTGAACCACGGAGGCTGCCGTACACTCCTCCGGGGAGGTCTGTTGTAGCGTGCCACCTCCTGTGCTACGCTGTCTGTCCTCCCCAGTCAGGCTGCAGTACCTTGCTTTCTCCACCAGGGGCTCACTGTCCACACGTTTTGTCTGGGCTGGGTCCAGTGGGGGCGGAGGCTGACAGTTACAATAGCAACAGTCACTTTCAAAAGCTCACCATCAAAAAGATAGTTTGACAGTGACATAGCCATAAACTGGACACTAGGCTGTGCTGACCTGTTTTGGTATTTTGTTGATTGCTATGAGGTATTCCTTATTTAAGATGCAGTTTCCCAGTGCATTTCCGAAGCACCTTGAATGACAGTAGGACAGCAAATCAGAGTTACCGTGTTCAAACCCACAGTGTACTGCAACAGTCTCAGGGCAAACTTACAGGGGGAACAGCCGAGTCAGAATGATGTACGAATGGTGTCAGGCTTTGACTACAATTTTAAAGCGTGGGTCACATGACCCTTACTGAAAAATGCCATAATCTGCCAAACACTGGTGGGGAAGGAAGCTCATTAAAAGACAGACAAGCAGAGTGAACTGGATCCTCTTTTTAACGTAACTCATTTGAGGACCGTACTTCAGGGCTCTCTTCAGGCCATCTGTGACCGCCTCCTTCCTGGCCTTCTCCAGTGACAGGGCTTTAGACTTCAGTCCCTCACTGATACCATAGCCTACATCCTCGTGGTATGAGCCGTCCTGTAAGGGAATCACACGGCATCTACCTACTGAAAATGTCAGCTTTCAAATGGGAACTGATTGTCTTCAAACACAATAGACCCTTAGCTGGCATTTGAATACAAAGCTGCTAGCTGAGGAAGCATTCTGAACTTATTCTGCTATTATTTCCTGATTCCTGGTTTTGCTTCTTTATTACAAGGCTTGAAGTAAGTCACTGCATGCAATATAGGCTGAAACAGTTTTTTCATATCATCCCCCTATAACAACTTTGGTCCTCTTGAAGCGCTGAGAGTCGCTTACCTTCAGCTGGACCTTCACAAATGCACTTACTCCCACATAGAATTTTCCATTAATGAGATCCACAAAATCTTTAAAAGAAATTGTATGCATGAATAGAAAGAATTGCATTTGCATCAGAGATGGACTTCTTGCCAAGTTTGGTACTCCCACCTGATGGTTATCCTGACAATGTTAATGAAGTATTTAGGAGAGTGACTTTTTACAGTTGGATTTTTTTTTTTGACAACATGCCTGTACAACCAGAACTCTAAAGATCTCAAAATATTTCAGCTAAGTAAACCCAAGCCACAGAATCACCTTAACTTTTTAAAGTACTGTTTTTTTTTTTTGTTTTTTTTTTTTTAAAGCAGAGGCAGGTCGGCCTATGGCATATAAATAAAGTCAATCAATAGTATTTCAGCTAATTGCCATGGATACAGATGTGCCCTGCTCACCTACAGTCTGCTGAGAGATGGAATGGGACCAGCCGTTATACCCAAACATCTCATTTGCAAGGCTGATCACCCGATGTCCCTCAATATAGCAGACCTGCAGTACAGACGGTATTAACTCCTGAATGGCACATTTTTGATTTACATATGTCTTTGGAAGATACTGCAGACGCTCGATTACCTTCTGTCCACCTCCTGCTATTCTAGTGCTGATGTATTCAGGGCCGAGTGTCTGTCGCAAAGCATTCTGGACCGCCTGGTACTCCTCCGCAGTGTACTGGTACTGTAAAATGCAACTTCGATTTAACGCAACCGGCATGCAAACCTTGTCTAACCTAGTTTTGTGGACTAACTGCGACTAAAATGGTTAAGCTATACGCCATACCTAGTATAAACGTGCGGTTTAGTGTAATATTGTCAATTCCTGTTGTAAGTATAATGATTTCTGAATGATTTCTAATAACCTCAACGAGTTCCACAGAAGATATCAGATTAGCGACTCTTTCGATAAATGCACTTTCTGAAATAGTTAGCAATGCCGGCTGACGGTAGATCACAGCCACAGACCTGTCCGAAACGCACGTAGGGACCCAGGGCGTCCCGGCCTTCGCCATGGGCCAAGGCTTCATTCTGCATATTCGCTCACCCCCTCCGCTTCTGCAACACAATACAACCCGGGTAAGTATTCTGTTAAAATGCGGTTTCGTCGTTTTGCAGGATTTAAACCTCTGCATGTTCAGCGTAGGGAAAGCCGAGACAGCAGCTGGTGCCCAGACCAGATCAAGAATCTTTAGGCAAACTGTAGCGCCTTACATCGTAGCAAATTCATCATACTTGTGTTCCCAATGTTAATAACTTTTAATGCAGCCTATTAGATGTTATCGTGCTGTTTGTGCGTACAGTCAAAAGAGATTGGTTTACGGAAGCTTTCGTTTGCGCGGGAAGCAGAGCCCGACGGACGTGAGGTCGTCAGTTTAACCGGCGAAGGCGGCCATCTTGGGTGAGGCACAAGATGACGTGCTTATTCAATAATATTAGCAATGTTACCTGTTACTACGATGAAGATTTTAGTGGCCCGTATCTGGACGTCACGGCAAATTCGGGTCTGAGAGTTTCGCCCATTTGCATGAGTCGGACCTAAACGTTTACGATCCGGTTCACGTTTCCAACAGGTTTTCTGCCCCCCTCAGTGAAATGCCTACCTGTTGAAGCTCTCTGCTAATAAGTGATTGAATCTTAAGAAATGTCAATGTTGTGAATCCAACAACCATAGTGAATTGTTTTCCCGGGGCCCAGATGGGAGGGCGCAGTACCGTAACTAGCAGATTTTGGGGTAGGTCTGCGCTGTTGAAAAGTCTCAGTGCAATGCCATGACAAGCCAGAGCCATGCAAGTCCATGCAGCAGACAGACCAGCTTAAAACACTGTCTTCTAACTGCTTAGAGTCATCACCTAGGGCTCATGCAATTGAGACTGTACCTGTTTTCCACAATGTTAATCATAGAGATCTGTTCCAGTGCAACATCTCCTCCTATAATAACGTAATAAACATCACGTGAGAACCTCTCACATGATGTGTGTGATGTCCAGCTAAACTTGGGGCATTGGAATGTAAGATCCAGTATAGCTTCTAAGGCATTACTTAAGTAAGTTTATGGTATCATATGTATTAGTATCTTATGCCCGACGGAAACCAAGCTTAGGCAAGACGACTTTATGGCACTAAATGAATCTGCCCCCTCTGGTTAAACAGAACCCTCTGCTGTATTTCAGTTGAGTATAAGAATCTCTGAGAAGTCTAACACAGTTGAAATGCTGGTTCTTAATGCCGCTGGCTGCAGACACATGATATTCTCTGTCATCCTTTCCTCTGCTTATTCGTTACTGACTTCATGAATATAGTATAGACAAAGCTCTGACTATTAGGGGATTTTAATGTCTATATGGAAAACGACTGATCCTTCTGTTGTTGACTGTATAGATATTCTACAGAATGTCTCAGTGTTGGCTGCTCAGTACCCAAACGGTCTCGGCAATGGCGACTGTGTTACTTTGACTCAGCAGCCTTTGATAACACACTTCTGCAGTCATTCACCCCGACTGGACAGACATCTAGTAGAACTGAACGGTATCTGTAAATGTTCACCATTTGTTTCAAGGCAGCTTTGAACTAGCTACTGTAATGAAGAAAAGACGCACCTTGGTATAATGGTAATGCTCATGAATCTAATGAAGCTACATTCAACCAAAAGTTAGCCAGGAAAGAAAGCTTTGTGGCAGACAAAGCCAGTTAAGTCTACAAGCTGTCTCTCTCCATGTTCATAGAAAATACGAAAATGAATACTGGGCTCCTGTTTGATTCTGTGTCAAAGTTGACAAAGAATCAAGCGGTCTTGTAACTAAAGGTTCCAACGGCTCTCAAAAGCAATGACTTTACAACATTTTTATATGGGAAAATAACTAATATTACGGAAAGAATACACACTACTTTGTTACAAATAGTACCTATCAAGTTTCTTTCTCTCTCTGAGAATTTTAACTTGCCACTGTCACTTCATTCCTGCTCTGTAAAGAGCTTCATGGTAGTGCTCCTTGTTAAAAGTGCTATATAAAAAAATGAATTGAATAGAATTAATATGTCACTCAACAGTCATTGCAAATGTAGTTTGACTGTATTCCACCTCTTCAGTTGAACACAATTATACTGCCAGGGTCTGTATTTGGCTTCTTTCCCTCTTTGCAATGTTAAGTTCCTCTCATCTGGCAGATATTTCAATATAAAACATTTTGCGGATATTTGGCAAAGGAAGCGGGTAGTTCCACAGTCCCCGAGCGTTTGAGTGCGCTGTACCTGACAATAGATGATTATGGCAGTAACGCACATAAGCAGCCACGACGCAGTCCCCCGTGTTGCCTTCAGCGTGCTGAAACAGGTTACCATGGCACCCTGTGGAAATAATGAAGCTGAGGGGACCCGAAATGGGAAGGAAGGAAAGAAAATTACACGGGGACTGAAATTTCATAGTCAGGCTGTTTTCACTCGATAAAGGAAAGCTGTGTGTTTTGGAGCAGCCTCCGCCGGGAGAGCGAATACAGGGTCAAATCTGAGATTAAACTCATGAAGCAGTCAGTGGTGCTATAGCAGCTCCTGCAGACACGTAGGTTGTGGCTAACATATAAATAGAATGAGAAATGACTCCCAAGTGAGGAGGCGTTTCTAGCGGGGCAGAAGCTGGTCTGATTCACAGGTAAATCCTTCTTGGGTGCCAGTGTTTGGCTAGAGACTGTACAGACAGGCAACCATTGGTACTTTCTGGGTTTTCTTTATCTTTTTTTTTTTTTTCCTTCAACTTGTATGTGGACCCTTCTGGTTCCTGTATGTTGTGTCAGCTGGTTTCCTTGTTTTACGTGGCCAGTGCAGAGAATTGAACCACTGTACTGATGAGCACAAGAGAAAGTGTGATGAAATCTAATAGGTTTTCATGGTCAGCAGGGGTGTGTTTGACTTGTTATTCTCCCTTTTTAGGCAAGGTTCAAGTCCACAGAACACTATAAAGAATATAGTCACTATCTGTGTGTTAGCTTCCTGCTGATACAGGTGACTTGAACACGTGCAGTGATACTGCCAGTCACTATAGGCTTTTATTTCGCCGCACCCTCACCGGCGCCCCCCTATGGGCAGATGACTTGCGTGACAGTTTGGATGAGCCCTTGGCCACTTTCCATACCTGTCTGTGTTCCACGGAGCTGGATGCCACTTGAGTATTGGCTCGTCAGCTGAGGTAAAGTTAGCCGTGCCTCCAGGGAGTATGGCCAGGGGTTCCTTTTTTAATCTAGTTAATGGATCTACATGTGACGTATTCACTGACATTCCATGTTTACAATTAAACCCAAAGAAATTGAAAAGCAATGTTTCTCATGTCTGTAGCTCAGCCAGTATCTTCATATACAGCTCTCTCTATATATAGATATATATGCCTCCAGTGTCTGTGTGTGCGCGCGTGTGTGTGTGTGTGTATAAATACATATATGCCAACTGAAAATATATTTTGTACTTTTAACATGACTACAAAGTAATGCACCAAGCAATGAATTTTTAAGGAAATTTAACTTTAAGTATGTGTTAATTTAATAACAGCTGGAGGAAACAGAACAAGGATTTCAGGTATTGTTTATATCATGTAGTGATTTTATTCTTTTGATCCCTCTAATACTTTTACTGTTGAGGCGTAAAAATGGTTTGACGTGCAGGTTTTCGATGCCCGTCTCCCGATGTTTGAACGGTCAGCACCTTTTAAGATGTGCGAGGTGACTGCAGCATTATTGAGATGAACCACTTTCTGGCTCTTGAGTTGGCTTTTGATTTGAATGCAGCAGAAATAGAATTTCAAGAGCTTCTACCCCCAAAAAAAGAGTTCTGTCCAGCCAGGCGTTATAATTAAGGGAGTCGCTCTTAGTGCTGATGTCTCAATACTTTTTTTTTTTTTTTTAGATACACCCACTTTATCGCTGATACGATCTTGTTTTCATTATCCAAAAGCAGCCTTTTCCAGATAGCTGACTTATTGGCTATACTACAAAATGTAAGCGTGAAAGCGTTACCTATCGATACTTGAAATAAGGAAAAACAAATTGAAATAAATTTATTGGCCTTTGTACAGCTAGGAGAAGTACAGGTACATATTGGTGGTTTAGTTTCTGCATTTCTCATATTGCTCTACATGAATTTGTGTGTTTCACAAGCTGAATCAATTCAAACCAAGGTAGAGCGCCTTTTGGAGCAGAATGGTGGACCACATGACTGCCGTCAGAAATAGAAAGAATGGTCATTTAGACCAGAGTATATTTAGTAAATCTTAATTTCAGTCCTGAGAAGCCTAAGCTCAGGCTTGATTTTGGACTTTAAATTTCAGCTGCACAGACAGCATCACTTCATAATCATACCTAGATATTTTTAAGTAGAGCCCTGCTCCTAGATATTTTTAAGTAGAGCCCTGCTCCAATTCTTATCTCTTGCATGCAGAATTTTTATGGGACCATTGCCTCACTCTCTTTCCTAAAAATAATATCTTATACATGTGTACTGGGAAAGGATTTTATTATGTTCAACGCTAAAGGTTAACGAATGCTGGGGACGTGCTCAGTTTTAGGTGTCGTTGTTGTGCCAGGAGTTTGTCCTCCGAGACTCAGCTCAGTGCCCTGGCTTGTGAAGTGTGAACCCCATTGTGAGGTGGCATGATAGGGCTGGCCGACGTACTGAGGGCCACAGGGATGCTGTAGGCATGTGCCCAATGCAAGCAGCAGCTCAAACTCCCAATGACATCCCTCTGCCCCTAGGGTGAGAGTAGCGTGTGGAAGTCCAGCATGCCCTTACCTGTTCCCTGGCTATCTCTGGTGCATGCTGGGAGGTTCACTTCAACCCTTTCCTGTCGCTTGCCTCTATTGCGGAGCTGTATGCCTGAGAGTGATTGCGTTCTGGGCTGCACACGTGTTATTTTTTTCTTGATGTTTGACACTATGATTTTATTATACAGTTAATGTATAGCGACGCATAAAGCTATGACCGTTTGGTATGCTCTCGGCCGTTGAATCGATGAGTTTTGGCGACGCAAACGCCATTGACTTCCCAGCGAAGAAAGCCCTTCGCTGAGTGACAGCTCTGAGTGACACTGATAAACCATCACTGACAGATGCCGGGTGTCTTGATCCGTGGGCTACTCCACCTCCGGCACTGTCACTTATATGAACTGACTCTGGCTTGGAACAGCAAGGCTGACTCATTTCTGCTGCAGCTTTTGGATTCAGAGTGAGAATTTCATAGAGTGGTCAGTCAGGGCCAGCTGCTCAAAACCTCCTAGAGTGACCTTCGCTGGACCCCAGCACCATGTGTTTAGGCTGGACGAGAGAAAGAGAGGACAGGATCTCACCAGAGGGCACCTTGACTCACCAAAGGTTGTGGTTATTGGAGTTATTAATTTATCCTGCAAACAGGCAGGGTAGCTGGCCCAAAACAAAGCCCTGATTTTTATGTGTGTGTGTGTGTGTGTGGGGGTGAAAATTCTGTTGTAATCCCTGTCCTTCTGCAAACTCATGTTCTGTTTTGTAAACAGGGAGATGATGGCAGGATTGATGCTCAACAACTTGTACTCATTCCAGATAAGGCCATCCGGCTGAACAATCTGTCAGCTGGCCATATTGTACAGACTGCAGTCCTCGTCCTCTCCTCTCCCCGACCTTCACAGGCTGAGGGTGCAGCCACGCCTGGGCTTAATCATTGCTAGAAGTATGGGTCAGGCCTTAATTGTGGAATGTAACTGCAGATCCCCACACTGTACCTTCTGTCCACTGAGTGGGGTAACCATGGCTCTGGCAGAGCACTTTATTTCAGGGATTACCATGTGGTTGCAGGCACACACTCTGCTATTGTCTGGTATTATTCGACAGGTGCTCTCATTCATAGTTTTTTTGTTTTTTTTTTTTTTTTAAATTCAGTATAATTCGGTCATGCACCTCTCCCGTCTCGGCATGTGGGCTTTAGGTCCCTGCACCTCTCCCTGCGGCGACACACCCAGCTGGATGTTGCAGGCTCTTGGAGCTGCCGTTGCCTGGGTCCCAGGAAGAGCCGCACAACTATGGTGAGCTCTGGGTCAGCTGACTCCCAATGAAAGCCCCCCCCCCCCTCCCCCCCAGCTTGAGATCCTTCCTAAAGCAGCAACTCTACAGCTCTGATGATAACTCCTCTATTTGCCTGGGCACTTCATCACCAAGCCTGCAGGGGACTCATAGGAGGGTGTGTGTGTGTGTGTGTGTGTGTGTGTGTGTGTGTGTGTGTGTGAGGGAGAGAGTAAGAGAGCTAGCCCGGCCCTGCAAGCAGTGTCAGCTGGAGCGGGATTGATGGCAGCCCTGCAGCCACACAATGGTGCCCATTGAAGGGACTTGAGAGGGCGGAGCATCGCTTGGCCTTCTTCTCGAGCTGTCACTTTGTCACGGGGCCCTGAGCCGATTTCCATTTGGGGGGGGTGGTGTGTGTATATATGTGTTCACCAACCCTCATGTAGTCACTTTGAAGCCAAACACTCTGATATCATTTGCTAATTAGTTTTCCTTTTTTCCTCAGACTGTAGATCCCTGAAGAGCCATAATGGGCACCAGATCACCAGAACACATTTTACAGGAACAGCAGAGATGGCTGGTGGTTACCATGGGGTTGCTTTGATGAGCAGCCTTTAAGGTCATTTTCACCTGAACTGGCTGACCACGTTTTAAATCGACTCACTGCACTGTTTACATGGGCTTCTTTTTAAAATGAAAAATCCCCGGCTCCTACCGGTAGGTGCTGTCCAGTACTCCGTGTTCACTTCCAGCACTATACATATCTCCTGTACACAAGGAGTGATATTTTATCAATAAATTCCAGTACAACAATTAAAATCAATCGAAACACACAATTTTACAATAAACTCAAATGTCAATACAATATTAAAGCAATTGACCCTCTCTTATCCATTAACATCTCTTAAAAAAAAAAAAAAAAAAGAAGAAAAATCAACATTTAAAGGAATTAAAATCTGATATACACAAAGATGTAGACAAGATGTACACAAGGGATGTGGGAAAGAGCAACAGACGCCCGCACTTCCTACGTTCTTACGGTCTTAGTTTTCACTCTAGTCACATCGAGAGAAGTATTAAGAGGTCACGCTTACTCTGCTCACAGCCCTAAGAGGTTGTGCTTAGGGGGCAGTAAAAACACTCTTGTTTTAGGGAAGCCATTGAAAAGAGGAAGTCGGAGATGAGTGAGCCAAGTAAAAGCCAACAGCACCGGAGACTAATCCCTAAATTGTAGTGCTCCATTGTGGGCCATGGGGAGGGGCTAATCTGAAACCCCGCCCCTCCTCTCTCCCAGTGTATTTGTCTGTGTTTCCTTTCTCTGAGATTTAGCCCGCTTTCCTGTCTGAAAACCAATGTGTCCTGTCCTCCTCTCTCCATCAAAAACCTATAGTTCATCTGGAGAGGCACGATCACCGACTGCTGGCTCTGCTTTCCGATGAGGAAGGGTGGCTCTAAGAAGAAAGCAGAAGAGTCATGGCATGTTTCCACATCCGTGTTCACTCCCTCCATCAGAACCTGAAGTCCTTCACCTGCTTGCCCAGTAAGTGTTGTTACGTCTGTAGCTTTGTTTGGCCTCAGTCCCTCCAGTGGAAACCTCCAAGGTGTTTGGCCTGAAGTAACTACTGTGAAAATCTTGCAGCCAGTTCTGTGGTCATCTGTTTGTCTTTTGCCAAGGCTAGACAAAAGATTCCCAGACCGGGAGGTGTGAGTTATGGTTGCAACTGAGGTCGGAAGCTCAGCAAGTGTGTGCGCATAGCTGTGTGAATCTGTTTCACTGGTCACCGCGTTCATATGTTCAGATATGCCTTTCTAAGGAGAGAGAGATTTCAGCCTAAACACTACGAGTAGTCGGATGTCTATGGCAAGTCTGGCCAGTCTGTGGTTGTGCCTGAACAGAACAGCAGAAGGGAACCTCGGCTGCCGCAACAAGCGGTGAGAGAGCCAGAATTTGCTCTAGCCTAATGGTTAATGAATGCCACAGCAATGGCACTACTTCAAGGACCGATGCACCTCAACAGTTAACTTTTTTGGTGTACACCCATATAAACTGCCAGCATACCTCGGTGTGAATAAGGAACTTGTGTATGTGTGTGTCTCTGTGCCTGCGTGAAAATAGATGCACGCATATGTTCATACCATGGTGCATTCATTAATTCTACCTCAGTACTCAGGGGCTGTGACCCCACTGTTAAATTAAACACAAAGTGTAGCTACATGCTGCAGGTGAGCGGTGCGCTTTGATTTGTTATCCCACTGAAAATCTGCCACTAAAACATAGTTCCACTAATGGATTAGATTCCCAGGAGCTCCATCAGAAAGCCTTAGAAAGCAGCAGAATTAGATCATGTGTATAACTGCAAAACCTGAACAATGGAAGGAAAAATAGCATTTTGGGTTCATATAGGATTTTCTGTTTTAGTATGGTCCTATCGTAAGCTTTAACTTCAATTTTAGTTCATGCAATATTTTTATTACAAAAGTGTTAGATTAAAACATCATTTTAAATAGATGTTTGGTCTGTGGCTGGGCGGGTGATTTTCCTAGTAAAAGCCAAATAACTTAAGCCACTTTTAAAGCATACTTTGCTGTTAATGATTGCAGGGCCTGTACTTTTGCACACCGCGCATACCAAGAACAGAAGAGAGCCTGCTGAGTGTTACAGCTTGGTTAAAGCCTTATGAATATGGATGGAGGGGCCAGCCCAGCCCAGCTCAGCTTTGCTTAAGACCACTGATTGTGAATCTGCTTTGATGTGGAGCACATGCAGACGAAGTTAAGCAGTGACACGTACGTTTTCACCAAGCCAAATACGGTCAGCTTGCTCATCAACATGCGGGTTTTAATCTTTGTCCAGTATTTGCGTTACCTTTGCATTTGTAATGCTGAAATGTTTAAGGAATATGTTGGTGATCGACCAAGGGCACTGCGGTTGAGGATCAAAGTGTGCTGGCTTCAGTGTGAAGAAGGTCCCTTTTGCTGAACTTGAATTACTCGGTAAACCGATTTCGCTGTACTTAAGGGAATAACTTGGACAAAAACCTGAGGGAGAAAGAGTAAAGTATGTGGACTGATGGACAAAAGAGGAAGTCAGATGATTTATAAGTTCAAAACAACATTCAAACCTGGACATTTTATCCTGTCTTATTGCTAAAACCTCCAAGGCATTTCAACATTCACTTAATATGTGTGTTCACCTGTATCTGTTGGATGTAAACCAGTGAGGAAAACCTTTGACCCGCAGTATCGCTGTTCTTTCATTTGCTGGATTGGAATGCAAGGGCTGTACAGTTTACATTGTCGTGAATGTTTCTGAGCATTTTATGGGGTGGTCATTAAACGGTTCCTGTTTTACAATATGGCCTCTGTTGAAACAAGGTTCAGGGTGCAAGGCATTTTATTGTCATGTATACATGGTACAATGAAACTTACTTGCGTGAGTTCTGCAGCTCATTGTGACGGATAAATATGAGCCAAAAAAAATCCGAAACAATAAATACAGCAACCAACAATTAAGGTTAAACAACACAAAACATAAAATAACATACACCATAGACAAACAGACACCTTGGGTATAAAGAGGTAATGTGCACTTTCAAAGTTTGCCTTTTTTGGCTACTACTGATGTAATCAAGATGATCGCTGTTAAATGACTCTGTGCTTTTTCACACAGAACATTACAAACCTATGCTACTTTAGCAATACTCTGTTCAAGTGTTTTTTATTCTCATCTGGAACTTCAGAGCTTTTTCTTCCTGTCTTCCTGTTGGATTGTCATTCCACCATGTTTTGCACAGCCATGGGATTGACCTATAAATAGGACTTTGAGTCCCATTTAATTTACAGCAATCCTCTACCCATTAAAACCTATAATTAGCTTCAAACAGTAAACCCAACAAGCATGCAATCAAGTGTGTGTGTGTGTGTGTGTGTGTGTGTATATACACACATGCATATATACAGACTTTTTTTTCCTTTTCCATCTCGTATTTGGAGGAGTGTTGTTGTTGTCTTTTTATGACTGCGTGACACAGTCACTAGACCTAAGAGCAGTTATGGGCTATCTTCAGTTATGTCCATGAAAGCATGGCTGGATTCTGTCACGGTGGAAAGTGACCCAGAGCGTTTTTGGTAGGCATATGACTATATCTGCGACATGTAGGAACGGGCCCTTCAGTGCGAGCTCTCACCTTCCTATTTGATTTTTCTGCCAGTGAGATGAACGAAATCCTGGCACCTGACCTACATTTGCTTTATATAAACTACAACCACTACAGCAAACCCCCCAAAACACGGATTGGTCCGATTTTCTAGTGTCACTCGGTTATTGGTGAAAGTTCACAATGACAACAACCATATGAAGAAACAGATGTGCAGTACAGCAATGCGCTACAGAACAACGCCGCGAGCAGTTTAACGCTCCTTTTCAAAACGCGTCTCGTGACGCTGAGTGAGTAGGAAACGTGCTGCCGCGAGCGGAGCCGCATTTCCGCGCGCCACGCTCGAGCTCGGCTGCTCCCTCGCGCACTCTCGCGCCGGGACAGCTGCTGGCACCGCGTGCGGCATTCCCTGGCCGTTTCCCCGAGGAAACGAAATACAACGAATGGAAATAAATCCCATGGACGAGTCGACATTTAAGAGGCCCTTAAAATACTGTTTGTGTCATTTTTAATCCTAGTTTGTTTATTTCGCCAGTCTTGCGGAATGTAATGCCGGGTGTTGACACAAAGCTCAATATCTTGCAGCAGACAGCGGGAGAAATAGCAGAATAGAACGGTGGGTATCTACATACATGCTGTTGGCATCTGTAAGCGCAAGAAGGAATCAACTTAAATATGTTTCGGTGTCTGCATATCGCTTCGCTCCCGTGTATCATCTCAAGACTGATGTGCCTTCATGCTCTGCCTTCTCAACAACGTCTTTCTCTTAAGGGGTTGGCGTCTTGTATTGGATAGGAGACGCCGGCATGCTTTAATCTTATCATCGATTTCCTTTGTGTCTCTCGATAGGAAAGACGTGTGCGGGATATAAGGACACAAGAACGTTGATGTTGAGGGTAAGGATATAGTTCTGCAAGGGCTGATCGCATGCGTTGGTATATAAATGCAAGTCGGTCCCCTCGTTAAGACAATAGCCAGACTGGACGGACAGACAGACAGAGACGGACGGACGGTCGGCGGGGTGTCTCTGTTACTATCCACTCCGCCTGGGAGCTGCAAACTTCTCAACCTGTTCTTTGGGCGGACCGCGAGCTCGACGCACTTAGCTGGACTCTCTTTTCGATTTTTGCCTGTTGACGTAGCTGTCACGGCGTTTTCAGGTGTATTGGTCTGCGTTGGTGTGTGTATATACACCAGCAAGCGAAGGTCATGGAATAAGGTTGGCGGTCCATTGTCTGGTATTTCCTACTCATTCCAAACGCAAGGCGAGAAAGGAATTTTCAGTTTGGCGTAATGACCGCATAAATGTATTTGTATAATTTGTGTTCATCATTGATCACGTGTGTGCATACATGAATGCATAATATAAAATTTGATTTCGAAATTATGCACCAGTATTTCAAAATGTTTTCACTGGCACGCATTAACGCGCAGTCACATGCTTATTTGTACCTTCCGTGAGCGGTAGATGAACATTGATTAGCGGGGTTACAACAGCGTCTATGCCACGGTTCGGTTTGTGGTGATCCTCTTATTTCATTATTCGCAAATGCCCTACGGTGGACCGAGCAATAAAGGATTTTATGACTGGGGCCCACTCACCGTCACCGCTCCCTGTATGATAAAACACTTTGCCGTAGAATGTAACGCTGCTGCCCATACGTGCCAGTAGATGGCGCCATTGATTACACTGCGCTCATTCCATGTATCAATCCGTTTCTAATAACCCAGACATTGTCTGGCGGTCAAGTGTTTATTGGACATTATTGGTTAAAATTAAGAGAGCCTGTAAATACACGATTCTTAATTTTTAATTATAGCAGTGGCTGTTAACACCGGTCCATTCCCGTAGCAAAGATCCTTAACTTTTTGGTGCAATGTGAATTTAAATTGAATGTCTGTCTATTTTGGTTCATCTCTCTGTAATAATAATAGCGCAGTAACTACTAAATTAGGATCCTTTTTTTTTTTTTTTTATTATTCACTTAAGGAACTGTTGATATAATCATTCCTACATAACTGAACACGGTTACTTTCACCACTGTATGGCAATTTTATGCCACCAAACTGGAGAAAAATGTATTCTGTACTGATTGTGCTAATTAACAACAAAGAAATGAATTTATATATGGACAATCCTTAACAACAGTTGAGCCCTGCTGTTTCAGAAGACAGACACAGTGCTTGCCTTTTAGACATATTTTTGTGTGTATGTCTTTGTTGCTATTAGTTACAACTGACTGTGACTGGGGACTGGCACAATGGATACATGACGTGCTGGGCTGGGGCTGTGTGAAAAGCAGACCAAAACATTTCCACAGATTAGGCTATAAAATTCATATCACCAGATAGTTACAGAAATGTCAAGCTGAAACTTAGGATTTTCATAAATGCTTATTGTCAATATTGACAGACCAAATCTTATTTGGCATTTGTCGTTATCTTATCCTTGAACAGCTTGAAATCTGTTTCATCATTTCATTTTACAAAAGGCTTTTTTTTTTTTTTTCCATTTTAAACTGGGCCGCATTTTATCATATCGATCAACATGAATTGACGCTGCCTTTCAAGGGACACGTCTTATCTCCGGAGTTTCATCTTCTGTCTATCAGATTTTGGTGGTTATTTGTAATTTGTGGTTATTGCTAAAGACTATGGCTTTTTTTTTATTATTTTTTTTACATCATAGACAACAGCCAAGCTCCAGTCTGTCAAAACTGAAATGCTTAAAGTAGTTTTCGTAACATAGAATGCAGATGCACAGACCACATTTGTTCAATGAAGTTTTTTTGCATAACATTTTGCCACGGAATCCCTTCTTGTCTTGTGATTAATGATGGGAACATTGTTGGAGGGTCAGTGACCCTGATCTGCCCCCCCCCCCCCCCCCCCCGGGGGGGTGGGGGGGGGTCCTTTTTTTTTTAGCGGGGCTTGCCACCCCGTCGCCGCGTTGGTTTTTTGGCGGGGGGCTGGGGGGGGGGGGGGA
>JAACJT020000052.1:18981507-18999212 GCA_009936485.2 Gymnarchus niloticus
GGTTTTTTGGTTTGTTCGTGGGGGGGGGGGGGGGGGGGGGGGGGGAGGGGAGGGGGGGGGGGGGGGGGGGGGGGGGGGGGGGGGGGGGGGGGGTGGGGGGGGGGGGGGGGGGGGGGGGCCGTGAAAAGCAGTCTGACAGCTGTGCCTCACATGGACAACATGAAGTGAATCCTCTTTCTTTCTTAGGCTGAAAATCTTAATGGTAAGGCGACGTTTCTGACAGCGTATGACAGGCAGCAGACTTGTATGACTTCTGTAGATTGATGCAGTGTACGTGCGTGTGACAGAACATTAATGGCTGGAAATTCTTCACTGGGGCAGTACGGAAACAGCACTACTATGTTGAGCTAAAGGTACATGGTCTACTCTCTTAGCCCTAGAGTCACAGGGGCAGATGCCGCACCCGACCCACTCGGCTTTAGACGAGCTCCACCTGTAACGGGGACTGCCAGCCAATGGAGCCGAACGTTTGTGCTCCACAGCCTGTATGTGCACCCCTTCGGCATCCAGACCCACAGCGCTCTGCCTGATCTCTGAGCAGGAGGGCTGGCGTTACAGCGCCACAGTGGTCACGTCCTTAACATGGGCAGAGAAGCAGCATTGTGCAGAACTAAGATCTCAAGCCCGTTCGAGGGAACGTCGGTAAAGGTGAACGGAAGATCACGCCGTGAATGTGAAAGACCGGCCGAGGTTAGGGGCGCGGCTTAACGGAGACCACATGTACAGTAAGACCCCAACCTTCTCTCAACATGCGAATAGAGCGGAACCTCTGAAGGTGCTCATTTCGCTACGCACATCCCGGAGTGAGCGTAGGTTCAAACAGAAATCGGGGATCTTCCGTTTTACGTACAGGTTAACGGGCTGATCTGACTAAGCAGGATGTGCTACACATACGGTGAAGGTAAGGAGCTCAACTTCGCATGATTTGCTGTACATACGGCACATAATCTGAGAAGCACCAGGGAAATATATGGCTGTTATACAGTGAATATTTTATACATTTATGCACCTTCTTATAATTGTTATTTCTTAAACACAGTGTTCTGTGCTCAGTTAACTATGCAGTGAACATCTTGTGATCATTTTTACCTATGTTAAATCATTGCGAAAGACCAGTTTTCAGTCCAGCTCCAACCCTGTACACTTGGTTTGTGGCAAAACAAAAAAAAAAAAGCTGTAATATCCCAGAAATGACACCCTTAATATACAGTGTTCTTTCACTGGGATACTCCCCAATACTGATCAAAATGTTTTAAGTCAAGCAAAAATATTATTTCATCTGAATAGTAATACTGCTGTTAAAATATCAGGAATATTATTATTGTTCCTGAGATCTGAGGGATATTCCAGCTTAAGCACAATGTTGGACCTTGGAATAAAATACACACCCTGTTTTAAAGATATCATGCCAGAACTCTCTGAAGAACGTGCCAAGGCAGTGAGCGGACACGGTCTCAGTGCAGTGTGGCGCCCCCTCCTGAGTGTTATCGGTACTGCTAGAGCCGTCTCCTTCCCTATGCACCTCCACGTGCGTGGCTTTCCTTAACTTCCTTTATCAAGAGAGATTGAAAAAGGGCAGATGGCTTAGAGAGTGAGAGAGACAGGCAGACAGAGGGAGGGGTCTAGGACAGAAAGGCAGACAGAGGGAGGGGTCTAGGACAGAATCACTTAGCCAGTGCCTTCTTCCATCATTCTGAGTGGAAAAATAAAGTGGGAAAACTTCCTTCAATGGCAAATGTGGAAACTAGACAGGCTGAGAAATAGAATAAATATAAAAAAAAAGTGTTAATAGGACGACTCGAGGCCCACCGGAGCAGCAGGAGTCAGGGACGACTCAAGGCCCCACTTCCTCCCATTCGGCAGCAACAGAAACATGGCTGCTCCTCCTGGAGCCAAACTCTTGCTCCCATTACGGAGAAAATGGCACTGGTGACGTACCGATTAGAATCCTGATTAAAACTATTTTTGGCTCATCTGAGGAAACACAGATTGCTGATGAGACCTGAGGTGCAAATAGGGAGAGACTGACATTCTGCAGCTCCTGCCATGTGATCTGAGCCTCCTGTATACTCTACACTTTAAATGGGACATTTCTCTCACTGTGACAAAAACAGTGCTGTGCAAAGCTTTCTGGGTAAGATGTCGCCAAACCTGACACACAAGACAAGTGCATCTCACCTAAGTAAAGACACAGGACATGAGAGGACATTTAAGCAGATGAGACGGTCCAGGTCACCCCCACCTTCTCCTTTTGCCCCCCATGCTGGGTGGGGCCTTGTGGCTGCGAGTCGACACAATCTGGCAGTGAACCGTCCCCAGCAGCAGCATGAGCCAGACGGCGCCAAAAACCTCTGTGGCAGGAACACCGTGTGTCAGGGGGAGACTGAAGAACAGAGCCGCTGCCGCCACTGAAACACAGGAGGGAGGTGGACGTGGGTGAGGCGCTGCCCCAGTGGACACGGTGTCACACTGTGGCACGCCCTTCAGCTCTGCCGGGAGAGGACTTGTTTGCAGTCTTTGTAAGGTACTGTTTAAAAAAAAAAAAAAAAAAAAAAATCCAGCCTGGGCAGGGTGTGAAAGACATAATGAAGACCTCTAGGCTGAGGAGACTATAAATAAATCTTCCAATCTACTTATTGATATTTTGGGTCAACAAACTTGAGTTTCTGAGATATCTGGAGAGGAGCCTCTGGCTGTGAAGCAGACAGGCACACAGTTACTTTGGCCAGGCTGGCTAATCTCTGGATCACCATGGGCTGTTTCAATGGTGCAGTCATGGTAGAGGTTCAAAAATCAAACATTCGATTCCATACAAGAATATACATCAGCGTTTTAACACTACATGCTCACGGTGTAGCCCCTTTGCTCACCTTGGAGGAGATACAGCAGCAGCAGCAGGAGGAAAACAGCCCTTGAGGTGACCTGGATCCACCACTTGAAGAAGAAAGGGAAGAAGACCACCCTGACGATGCCCTTCCGGGTCAGCGAGGTCCATGGACTCTCAGGTTTGGCCTTGGCAAAAGCAGAGCCTGCAAACAGCCAAGGGAAGATCTGACTGACGTTTGCCATCTTCTGGTCTGAGAGTCACCGTGTCTAGCAGCAGCCTGCACGCACGCACGCACGCACGCTTCCTTATCACGCTCCCTGCTTACCTCTCACCAGGTCAACATCGATGAGGTCCGGCTTCACGTGACCGGTCTTCTTCGGTTTGTTCCTCAGGCCCTGTGAGGCGAGAGTGCAGGGTCATGGCCGCTAGTTCAGGACAGCCATACCTGGACAGGCCCCCGTGTAATACCGCTCCGGCCCTGAGTCACCCAGATAACCCGCCAGGGTTAGCCACATGACCCTAACCAAGTTGTGTCAAGAGACAAACAAAACGACTGCCATGCGCTTTAGTACAAATCTTTGATCTTAGAATAATGCAAAAGCCAAAAATTCTTAAACTACAAGCATCAGTCTACTCATCTGCATTTATCCTATTCTAATTACATTTAGCCTTACAGAATGTCAGGAATTTTCCATCCATCGCATGATTCTAAGGTACAGTCGTTCACACTTAGTTAAGAATGGCTATTCTGCAGAACGTCATTGTTAAGTTCACTCCTGAGGCATTGGGGAGGATCCTATCTATACAATAGCGAGAAGCAGTGAACTCCAGAAGACCCAAGGTGTTTAAAGGAGGACCCCACACTCTGTCTGTAGAGAGAGAGAGAGAGAGAGAGGGCAGCGCTAGCTGAAACCTCACACTTCCTATAGAAGCGACACATCTCAGCTAACAGACACTGTTAGCGTCTCCATGTCCTCAGTTAGCCATCAGAAGTTCTTCAGCCAAAAAGCCAAAAAGCATCAGATGGAGATCAGGTAAAGATGCTCCATGTGACCTGTCTGTCTGTCACAGACTCCTCGGTCATCTTTTGGTTTGCAGTACCTGTCGTACATAACTGAAAAAGGCCTTTCTGCCTCATGTAGGCAGTGCATTAATTTCCTACGCCATGCCTGCAGAATGACTAGAGTATACAGAAGCAACATTTCTCAAATTTATTCATCAAGATATATCACCGAGTCACATCTGTTTTTAAAAAAAAAAAAAACCACCACACCTTTCTTTGGAGAACGGTACAGTTAAAATGATTGGCCATTTTCTGCCTCCAGGGGGCATTTGTTCAATAGATATTATGACAAAACACTTTCCAGTCCATCTAGTAATGAGCAAGGACATTTAGAGGTGAAAATTTTTAAAAATACATTTATAAAAATACACATTTTTAAAAATATAGAAAGAACTTTTGTTGCATAAAATATTACCAAACAGGTGAGCTAATATCACTATTAATGTGGTGTGTAATTGTTTATTAGATGTAAATATAGAAATTTTTCGTTAACATTCTCTGTAAAAATAAAGGTTAATAATAGGTGCTACAAGCAACAAAGAGCATCAAAACAAGCACATAATTAGTCATTTTTCAGAGGTAAATCATATTGCACCTATCTGGGATTAAGGGGAGTTCAGGCCAAACAACCAGGTATGTGAATAAGTGCATCATGTGACCAAATGCTGAATATACACACATATGTGCATACATCCAGGCAGAAGCCAAAAGGCAAAGACAGACGAGATTTGGAGCTTGAACCCATTAGAACAGGAAGTGTTACATGACCTGGGAATGCCGTGACCTGGAAGGAAAGTGGGGTCTAAGGAGACTCTGGGTCACGAGTGATCAGAGACTTCCTCATAAATGAGAGGAGGAGGAAGAAGATTACACTGACGTCCACCACATTACTGTTTATCCACAGTCTGTATATGGCAAGAAGACCCCACACTCAGTTTAGCATGGGTGTCTGCAAGGTTCCTGTCAACCATGCTGGGCTGGATGTCTCATATACTGTATGAGTGAATGTTTTTTGACAATACAACTTTATGAAGATGGAGTCTATCAAGTACACAGGTACCCTGGTTTACTCAAAAAAAAAAAAAAAAATGATGCTCAGGAACAGAATTCAAAACAACAAAAAAAGCAAAAGCTAAGTGAGCCATTCAGCTGGTCATCGAGATACCAGGTACCAAGCATCTCTCTTATATGTAACATAAATGAAAGAGAATAGACTGAACAAGCCTTGCTATTTTGTCAAAGTCCTAAAACCTGCCTTGAGATCGTCAACATTGTGGGCTGCCTTAAATCCTCTCCAATGTGCTTGACAGAGATGGCCTCTGTACATGTAGAGCACCTTTAGTTAGCTTCAATGTCTCTCCGTTGAAGCCACCGGCTGCTAGATGACACAACACAACAGGCTTGTTTACACTGAAATAGTGTGTGAAAAGGACAGTAGTTAGACAGTGTCCTTAATGTTGTAAATTAGGACTGCCTCAAATCGTGTCTAATGTAAACTCCAAGGCCCTTTGTCATTGTACAAAGCTGCTTTCCTCTTCTAGCATTCTCTTGGGTCTCATAGACCGTGATCGACATGCCTCAGAGGCTTCCCTGAGGGAATATGTGGGGACAAATGGCAAATATTTAGAAAACGTGGAAAAGGTCATGTATGAGAATCGCCACAAACGAGGCACCAAGAGAAACCTCTGTGCTGGAGATTGATGATTCCAGGGAAATGAACATCAACTTGATTCAAGATGCCAAGCAGCATCCAGGCAGATAAGGTCTTCTTTGATCTTCTAATAGTTTTTCTTTCAGCCAAGTGCAGGTTCTTCTAGATAGTGGAAGTATCAACTGCTGCAAGTGATGTGCACCACTTTAGCAGAATATTACATGGCCAGTGTGGCCTCTGTGTCCTGCTCTGCATTTGATTATGCCGACAGCACATCTACTCTAATCATCTGACATTCGCCCAATGGCTGCAAATCTCTGGTTAGGAGTGGGTCGGATGGACAGCTTCAACCATCAAGCACCAAAACTCTTTACATGACTGGTAAGAAATCAAGGTCCCTGCATCGGCACTCAGTTAAAGCCCCTCAAACAGATCATCCCCAGGTTGTGGCGTGGCAGATCATTGTGCAATGATCACACTCAGGTCAAAAGGGCACAGAGGAGGCAAGTTAGATGCCATCTTCAGTCAATGGAAGATGAGACACTGCGGCTCCATCATCCCTTAGTCTCTGTCAGAGTGAGGATGAAGCTGAGGCAGAATTTCCTTAATCAGTGGGAAGTAAGCAATGAACCACTCAAGGCAACCAACTAGTTCCAGTTACCTCGTCATATGGGGACCTGTTGATTTCCAGCCGGCATCATGTAAATGGCTCGTCCACAACCATGCGCAAAGTGGTATTAAGGCATACCAGAAAACCAGAACCAAACATCTAACAGCTGGGCAATGACAGGCGGTGTCTCCCCCAGTACTCACCAGTCTAATAAACTGTAAAAATGAGAAGGCACCAGAAAAGGGAGAAGTATTACCAGAGGGACAGTGGGTCAGAGCACAATGACCCAGCCTCTCCAGGTCCAGAAATGACACACACAGAGCAGGAGCATTACCAGAGGGACAGAGGGTCAGAGCACAAGGACCCAGGCTCTCCAGCTCCAGAAATGAGACACAAAGAGCAGGAGTGACACCATAATGAGTGTAACGGTGAAACGGGGGCTCTACCTTGATTTCTCTCTGTTCCACCGACTTCTCCCATATCTGTTGGTCATAAGCTCCAATCTGTGAGAAATAAGAATGAGATGCAACCCGTCAACGTCAGTAACCTTCCCATGCCACCTCTCCGCAGCTTGAAGAAAAGCAACGCAGAGGTAAACACTGAGACTAACAAAAACACATACAATAGTTTAGTTCCTCTAA
Source organism: Gymnarchus niloticus (assembly GCA_009936485.2). Classification (NCBI taxonomy): domain Eukaryota; kingdom Metazoa; phylum Chordata; class Actinopteri; order Osteoglossiformes; family Gymnarchidae; genus Gymnarchus; species Gymnarchus niloticus. The sequence goes on from JAACJT020000052.1 coordinate 18,988,300, forward strand.
TCCTCAGATACACCAGACACCGCAGAAGTGAAATGAGAAATGAAACCAGAATAGTGAGGAATCCTTCAGTGTTTCCTGTTATTTAGAAGTCTTATAAATTGCAGCTTAAGTTCCTAGAAAAGGAGGAGTAATTATGATGTGACTCAAATTAAATTGTTCTGAGCGTCAGCAACTTAGCCGCTTCCTTCCCGATTTCCAAGGCCCTAGGAGAGTCCAAGAAACCCGGGTCTGGTGTCACTGCTTTGAGGTAACCACAAATACACCACGATTCCTATAATTCTGCTTGCCTCTTTACACGCCTCCAATAGCTGGGCCGTGAAAGCTGAGAGACTCGACACGCACTACATGAAAGCGCTTCCTTTCAACAGCCACAGGCCCATCGTACGTCTCGTTAGGGAAACACCTTGTGTCCCATGAAAACCCACCTCCACTCTTAATTCACTGCTTTTTGCTTCGGCTGCAGGTCTGTCTGCATTTGAGTTCATGGAATGAATGTCTATGCCTCAAGGTTAGCTTCAGTTTATTTTGATGGCTTCCTTGGGGGTACTCTGTGTGTAATGTACCGTAAACATCGACAGAAAACCTGTTGTGGAGAAATTGAAAACGGGGATAGTATCACAATACGAACACACATCACGGGATTTCCAGTGGCACCAGCACCCTATTCTGACAATGTTTTGGCGTTCATCAGATTATTCAGGGAATTTTATACTGGGCACAGGCACTGAGTACAGAACAGAGTTATACAGCATCCTCATTGCAGTAAAAGTTTAAACTTTTCTTCCAAGTAAGGTTCAAATGGTTCTCTGTTGTTATACCATGAATGCAGGGCTCATCTTTATGAAATCTGGGAGGATTTTAAAATCCTCTGACTGTTCTGCGGGAGGTGATTAGCCAGACCCCCAGGACACAGGAGATCAGCTCACAAGTCCATCATGAGAGACACCAGTGGACTAAAGGTGGGGCTTGCTGGATCGGGCAGCATGTCACCATGACATGACATGAACCTGCCCCCAACCCTCACACGGAACTCCACGGCCAAATAGGTTAGTGAGCCTGCTGTCTACGTTCCAGCTAAGCCTGGGACCAGCTGACACAGAAAGGGAACGCACAGCCATCCCAGAATCCCCTGCGGGCCGGCCCTGGCCTAGAACACTCTGTAATGTCACTTACATAAGCACACAGGCTACCAGCAAAGCGGAGAGGCTCTGAACAGCAGGTCCATGTCTGTGAGAGGTTTGGGCACCAGAGCACCTTAGAAAGACTGCTTAGTCATTTCTAAAGCCTAGATTTTAACCTTGTGAGCCTGTGACCTTCACTGGCACGCTGTACACTGAAAGTGCCAGGAAGAAGAGGTCTTTAAGGTACACAAACATTGACAGAGCTGACTGGCTCGTCGACTGGGTGTGAGCAGACCGGTGCCTGCTTTACCGCCGCTTAAGCCGTGGCACTCGAGTGACAGCACAGCCGACACATACAGGCCACACTGTCATCCTTGATAACCTTCAGCCTTTGGATCTTTCCCAATTTTAATGATAATCATGATGAGATCGTCAGAGTGACAGCACGCACACGCACGCACGCACACACACACACAGCCAGCGGAAAGTTTGTCTTCATATAAAAAAAAAAAAAAAACACAATATTTACAATTTTCTAATTAGCCAAGACACTTAATGGTGTCCCCAGCTCTGCCAAGCTACGAAAACTGCTGTCGTTCATATAATTTGTGGAGTGAGCGACCCAACAGTCAAGTAGCCTGAAGAATCCTCCACAAACATCTTAAGATGGTCTCCAAACACCTGATCATGAGGTAGCTCCATGCTCCCGCTGACCTCCCCGCCTGTGGGCTCACTGTCCTCACTGACTCTTCTTTGAAATTATGCCACTTGTCACCACCACATACTCAGTTTATTTAACACTTAGACTTGGTTCCTCCTAGACTCTCTGTGTGTTTTATTTGAATGGTGTTTCTTATATTAAGCTCTTGGTCCCATGACAATCTTGTTCTTGTTACTGGTCCCTCATTGGGCACTCAGCCTAGCCACACTGTGTGTTTGTAATGACTTATCTGCCACACACTTGTATGTCGCTTTGTCCTTAAACGTTTGCAAAATTAATGTAAATGTGAATGTAAATTTGTTCACTGGCTGTTCCAATTGCCCAGCACTGAATCCTTTGTAGGGAAATGGGACGATGATTTGAATGGAAAAGAAAAAAAAAAAAAAACAAAAAACTGCATTTTGACCCGGTAACCGGAGGAGTGCAGACAGAGTAGAGCAAGGGCTGAACACAGAGTCACACTCACTCTCTTGGCACTGTTTCTCCCGCCTCTCACTCCCACCCTGCCCCGTTTCTCCCCCTTTGTATATTCATTTACAAATACGAACTTTCAGTGTTGCCAAGAGAGGTGCCCTCCAACACATATAGGCTATAGTTCTGGCTGTACCCCTGTGCCATCCTGTATCCCATCTGCATCACCACATCCTCACTGCCAGACCCACACTCCCACCCGCCCTGAAATCTGAACAGAAAAATGGATTCAGATCCCATAATCACCTTCCAAAAACCTATCCCGTATCCGCCCTAGTGTTACATTGGCCATGCCGTCAGGTGACTTGGGGCCACCACTCCCAAACATGCTGGGTCGGACCGTCTCCTGGCGCTAGACTTCACCAAAACACTCCCCAAAGAACCGGCAGCCATGATGACAGTCATTAGGATGTGATGCGCGTGCACACACACACACACACACAGACACACACACACACACACACACACACACACACACACGCAAACAAATACTCCACCAATGCCTCACTCTCACGTCAGGCATGTTTCACGGCCTGGGGCACTGGTGCACGTTCAAACGCGGCATCGTGGCCTAAGCACACGACGTCAACACGAAACGACTGAAGAAAGTTATGTGATGTGAAACCGCTGGGTTTGGCGGCATTCTTCTGGAGATATGAGAACCACTCCCATCTTTGTTAGCCGTGTTACCGTGGCAATGACATTAAGACGTTCTTTTAACCAAAAGGGAGGCTCTAAAAACGTGTACAGTTAATGTACGATGATGGCACACGGACAGAAACTGTATTACGTCGGAGGGATTCCTTCGCTGTATTCCTGTCTCATGAAGCAAACAGCATTTGCAGGAAAAGCATATGTAACTTGATGTCTCACTGAGTCTAGAGATGCATTTTCTGAAGGGCAAACAGGTCTGGTGATGTGAGTGTTTTTACCACAAGGCATCACCGTGCCTTCCTGGCCGAGGGAGTCGAGAGTTAAGATAAAAATAAATAAAAATCAGGTTTTCCTGGCAGCATGGAAAATCATACATGCGGTCAGCGAATGTCAAACCAATTTTGACCTGAGCTGACATTTCCTCATGCCCGTCCACAGAGGACACGGCTCTCTGTTAAGAGGGCGGGACGACCCCAGTGGAAGGGTGCTCTTTATTGCCTCGGTACACTGACGTTAGAAATGGATACTGTACCCACTAAATCACCTCCCATAATCCTCTCTAAAGAATATGGGCGTATCTGGCCTGCAGCTGACAGAAGGTATGAGAGCAGAAAATCACCACCTGGAAACGTTTACACAGGGGAGAGGAGTTCCTAATACTTTTGGGTAATACCATCTCTGTGTGAGAGTATGTACAGTGTGTGATGCTGAAAGACAAATTTAAAGGATCAGCATGTAAGAGGTTCAAAAGCATGAAGTACAGAGACTCCACGTGTCAGTGAGCATCTCCCCACGGAGCATCCGTGACACGTTACACACCAAACAGGTTTACTACACAAGCCGCCTGACTGCCTGGGAACGTCCACCCAATGCCTGTGGCAGGAGGAATTGTTGCACAGCTGCCGTACGTTCCAACCTGCCGGTCTATCCTTCGTAAGCAAACCACTGACGAGCGCACAGAAAGTGATTGACGTCACAGTGGAGCAGGTCTCCCTGAAGCTGCAGGCGGAACCCTTCTATCATATCTTCAAGCGGACATCTCAAAATGTCAAGAAACCGCAAGTTTCGGACACGAGCTTCGGGCACAGCCACAAGAATCCTGTTCTAGTAGAAGGAGGAAGCAGAGTGAGTCTGCGAGTGCATTTGGTCGGAAAGACTGGCAGACACAAGCTGAACGTTTCAATCACAGGAAGGCCATAAGACTCGGTGACAAAGGTCAGTTCAGAGGAGAACACAAATGTCAAGACTGCAGTGGCTTACAGAAAATAATGTTATTTAATAACGTCATTTAGACAGCCATTATTCAGTTCTCTACTTCAGCTGAAGCTCTTCGTTATAAAATTTTTTACAGGTGCTTCATTGTTAGCAGGGAACCTTTAACTTAATGAAATTTATTTGTGCTTCAACAAATCTAATAATTGGTATAAGATGAAAAACAGATCAAGTAAGATTAATAAATAATTATGATATTTACTGATCCATTTTGATTACACTTAAAAACATGCACAGGACCTGTACTGTGCAGAGTACTTATCTCTATGTGAGACGTAGGACAGCAGGAATAAACTGAATTGTGAAGGGCAAAATCAAACAGGCAACATTACCCCATTAAGTAAAAGGAACCATTAAAGTGTTCTCTACATTATACAGTCACTGGGTACACCCATCACTGACCCCAAAGGCAAGCTTCCATTGTAGAATGATGCCTTCAGTGTAATCAGGACGGAAAAGGCTGCAAAGCACCTCCAGAGAAAGGTCTTGTTTGACGTCTTAAATAACGTAATTAATACATTCTAATACTGTCAGGCTCTAGCTGAAGACTCGGAAAGATGGAAAGGCCGAGTAACATTTATAGCTTCTAAGTCTCTGTCCAAGTGGTATCTGTTACCGGCCCTCTGCCATGGTGCCTTATAAATTCTGTGCGGTTTAATGAGCTGTTCCTACCATCGATGCAGCCACCAGCATTAAAATAAGGACAAAGGCAAAGCCTGCCTTCCCAAAAAGGGGACAGAGGTGCTCGCAAAAGCTGCAGCCAAACAAGCAAGCAGCCCCAGGCTCAAAAATGCGGCTGATCTGGGAGAACGGCAGGTGCCATTGTAACAAACCTGAGTCACCAGGCTGCCTGAGCCAGGACTGGCATGGGGAAGGGGGGGTAGGGATAGACCAGGGACAGAAAAGGTGCGGAATTTATCGCTGCCGTCGGACCCCCGAGACCTTGACATCCCACGTGACACGTGGGGATGTGTGAGGGTGTAAGGGAAGCTCGCCACGTAGACGACCGTGCAGAAAAGGCACCGCACTCACCTTCTTCTGGTACCAGACGACAGCGTCTCTCACGGCGGACGCCATTTACACTCCGGCTCTGGGCCCGCGGGTCATCTTAGGCTGGAGACGGCGAAGAGGAGAGAGGACACAATGTGAGTCACGGCACTCCGGCCACTTATAAAGCCTGGCCCCAGCTCGCAAGGTGGGTGTGCCTCCTTCAGACATGCCCTCATGAATGATGTAGCGGCACACCTCCATCCAGCAGACCTGTGGAGGGGGCTCGTTTACTCCATCCCCACCACATGAGCCAGGACGGATTCACAGAGCTCTCAGTAAACCGGCAAGTCTCGTCTAGGAGACACACACTGTTATTACACGGTGCTGTTTATTGCTCCACACCGACGAGACGTCGACAGAGTCAGGATGCATCTAATGCTACTTTCATGGTATAAATGTAATTGGCATTTACACACACACTCATGTCAGAGAAGAGCTGGGACATGTGTGGCATCTTCCTGTTTTGACTGCACGAGTGGAGCAGACAGGGAAAACACTCCTACAAGCTGGTACCTCTTTCTCCGCCACGCGAGTCTTCTCTACGCTGTTCCGGATCGATGTTGGACCAGCGGGGTGTGTGTGAGCCTGTGTGGCAACAAGCTGCTCCAGAAGGGGGCTGCTGGCATTACGCAAGCCCCCCCTTCACTCACGGAGCTGGCTTACAGGAGAGACAGATGCTGTTCATCCAAGCTACAGTCGCACACAGAGCTCACACACACTGTCATTGACACTGCAACCAATCTCTCTCCTTCTCACACTCACACACGCCACTTTCTCTCCCCCTGAGAGCACCACTTCACTGCTGGTAAAGACACACCTCCAGCCTGGGGTGGGGTGGTAGCCTCTACAAACACAGACCCTTCTGTGAATTGAGAGAAGCACCGTAAATGCCAGCCCACCCACATGATCATGTGACCAAAAAGGGTTAGAGGTTCATCACCTTGGTACGAGAAAACTCAGCAATAACAGAGGCAGCAACAATTTTCAGGTCTCCCTGTGTCTCTGTGTGTGGGGGGCGGGGGCTCAATTAGACCAACAGGGATACTTGGAGGCTTCACTGACAACAACAACCTGTCTCCCCACTTTCAGTCCCATGGCACCATCCAGCCACTTCTCACAGGACGGGGGCCTGCAACGGGACGTCTGGGGGCCTGAAGCCTCTGAACCATAGCCTCGTGCAGCACCTCATATACACAACTATGTAAAGGGGGCTCTTTGTACTACACTTTTGTAGGAACAGAATCTACACGATCAAATTCACAGAAATCTGTCCTTGTAACTCAAGGGCACTTTAATAAAGAACAACATGAAAACTGTAAGCTGACATTAAGGCAGGGGAGTCCACTATAGGCATAGTGTGCAAGGAAAATTAACTCGCTTGTGACACACACACATACACACACCAAGCCAGCCCCATAAGCAGAAATTTCTACCTGAAACCTTGATCTTTTTAATGGTATTTTTTAGGTTGTTACTATGCTGAGCAGAAGCATTACAAGGCTTTCTCAAAAAAAAAAAAAAAAAAACAGATTCTTGTTTTTTTTTTTTACTACTGTCATTGCCTCTGTGTGTGTTAGCAAGTTTGTGGAGCAGGAATCAGTCCATATGTGCAGAATCGAACAAGGTTATTCCAGACTGCTGAAAAGCTAGACCTGTACCTGATTTAGCTCAGTGCTCATGGTCCTCACCTCCCACGGTCAGGAAAAACCAGGTGACCCCAGGCATAGTTAGGGCACAACACCATCAAAAGTCAGGTTCAATGTTACCATGACAACACATACCATGTCACTTTGATTTAAAGGGATAAGTTGACAACAACATCCATAATGACGGTACAGTTATTCGTTCCAGCCTATTTAACGGACGACCCACTTGAATCCCCCCAGAGGGGCATACAAAGCCACGGGAGCTCCTTTCACTGGAGCTCAATATTGAACAGTGGATGGCGCTGCTGCAGCACATGTGACCTGATACATGGACATATGAAGGTGCAGCCGTCTGACAATGGTCCAAAACGTGCATGTATGATTTCGCCACTTTCTGGCTACCCTTCAGGTATCGCTGATTTTTCATAGATTCTCTTTTGTTCTTATTTGAACTGTATGGTTAAGTGGAGGTCTAAGAAAAGCATGTTAAAGCTTAGAAGCTTGGAAACCTGGCTGAAGTGCTACAATATGAATCATAGATTCATTCTCTCATAGCAAATTCAGTGACTTACTTCAATCTAAATGCTTCTCACCATCTTCACCTGAGATTACTCAACAACCCTATTAGTCACATTCTCTACACAAACAAACATACTTTACTTTCCTCTGCTATACTGTCACCAGTGGGAACCTGGATACTGGGTGACATCAAGTTCAAACTGGAAAACGTACGAAGATGGTCACGTCTTATCTCATCTGGAAGTCTCTACAGGCACATACCTGCCGACATCTCCAGAGCGGCATCTCCAAATTGTCTATAGCAAGTGACTGCACGTTAGTGTATTTGTCTGTGAACAGCAATGGCCTGGCCCTGCCCTGTGCCCTATCCTGTCCACACACACACACCAATACACCTGGTCCTCTACAACTATTTTCTGAGTGTGCATAACTATTTTTTCCCTCCATTTTACACTGATGATCAAGTGCTTTCACAACAAATGTTGGTCCTTACAACACTTTCACATAGAAAATCTGCAATGCCCAGCACAAAAATAAACAGCAGTACCAGAGAGAGAAAACGCACTAACCGTACAGTCGATGCTTCCTTAGGTCAATAACAACAGGTGGGCATACACGTGATCACCAAGCAGGCCTCTTTGAGTCACTCCGTCACGCCGAAGCACGTCTTGACAAAACCAGGCTTGTCGCCCCCGGAGCAGTCTAGAATCCCCACAGACACACAATTACTCGTGGGCCTGCCTCGGCTACCATGTCAAGACATCTAAAGACTGTTGCAACAACAAAAGCATCCACACCAGAGTCATCTCCGCCGACAGACCAAATGACAGCACCAACAACTCAAACTCCAACAACAATAAAGATGGAAGGCCAAGAAAACAATTTCTTCATCATAAGACTGAACCACACCTACTGGACTAAGACTCTGGTTAAACCATAAAGTATCTAAAATGACAAGCAGAAGTGCGGGTCAAAAATTAAATCATAAAAATCATCAGAACTGGTCAACCTTCATAAGCTACTGTGACGCAGGACTCTTGATACCGAGCGTCAGCTACACAAAGCCACGAACAAAGGATGTGATGAAAAGGTGATGTGTACGTATGAGCCCACCCATAGCTTCAGTATCGTGCAGAGAGTAGCACTGATTTAAAATCAAGTGGGGGGGGGCATATATTCCCCTCAGACAGGAAGTGGGATTTCACAGTCTTTTTCTTAGCAACGTCTACTAGTATTGTTTCAGTGAAGCATGTCCACAGTGTGAGACCGTGAGGTTATTCAATTTCACCATAAGTCTGATCTAATTGAAAGAACAAGCAAGATAAATACAGGATATTGGATTATGAGAGCACTTAATTCGGGTGACAAGCCTCACGTGGGCCCCGAGAAGCGTGCCTCTCAAAGAGTCTCCTTCAGCCCATCCGTGAAAGGACACAGTACAAGGAGCGGCGACAGATCTACCTCAAGAAATAAACGCAAGACGGCCTGGAGCCGGGGTCACAGCACTTCCTGAAAGAGACCCCCACCCACGTTGCGCATCTATAAATACCAGCACCAGCTGTCACCGGTGGCATGTGACAGAGCCTGACGGTGTTACAGCCTGGTGGTCACACAGAAAAGGACACCGCAGGCCACGCAGCATCGGCACAGGGGCAGCGGGTGGCAGCGACAACAAGCATAAAACACAAGCGATCGCAAACAAAAACACGTATGTGACTCACCGAGCAAACAAAGTCGTAACCACTAGGACACACAGAGCAGACCCAGAGGAGTTAAAGGCTCACGGCCACGCAATACAAAAATGGCCTTTCTGGGATGGGAGGCATGCAGACGAAGCTATTTTCCAGACATTTCTGTCATCTTTTCCAGACAAATTCAAAAACAGGAGCTGAGCATTCTCAGACGGGGCTGACATATTGCTACTTGGACAAATAACCTAAAAAAAAAAAAAAATCAGAGTACTACTCCCACTGTCAACGTCAACTTGATATTCACACTCGGCTATTAGAGCGACAGACATGCAGCGAAAACACAGCACCACGTCCTTACTTTATCGATGTACAGTAATAACTCACTAGATTATTCGGCTGATGGTTTATTCGACACTAATGCTAAATGCTTGGAAAAACATCTAAAAGCCGCTATGAAGGTCTTCATGACGCTCTCGTCGGGCTGTGGAGCTAGAAGTCCGGGAACCCATGGGGCAAGACACCCAGAGTCCTTAATGAACAACGCCGGCTGCCAAAACGGGCAGTGGTTCTGTTCTGGCAGTCACACTGCAGCCGTAAGGGGGGTACGATACCTGCCCCAAGGCACGTGGTCATCCAGGCCCTGTTCACAGTACGAGCGATTGAAAGGACCATGCTGCCTATCTGCTACGTACCCCCTGAATCCCCCCCCCCCAACACGCACAGAGGGGTCAAAAAAGGCACAGAGCATACTCCCCCAGCATCACAGCCAATGAAAGGCTGCATACCATGACGTGCTAGCCAGTACAACCAACGTATTATGCATTACTACTCAACTTTCTAAGTCATCGTCCATTTTTAGCATGATTACAGTACTTAATAAAAATACCCACTTATACATGGAATACTAACATTTATAAATGTATACACTCCTACAAGCTGGTACCTCTTTCTCAGCCAGTATTAGAGGGCATTGGGCACCCAAAGCCAAATCTTTCTGGTATTTCACAAAAAACCACCTGCTGTACTGATAATATCTGTGGCCTTTCTATATAAATTACTGTCTTCCTAAACAAGTATCTTTGATCTTGCAGATGATATCGAGCAAAGAAGAAGGAGGACGGCTTATCATATGACCTGGTCACATGACACCATGCAAATTAGTGATGTAAATGAGACAAGCGGCGCTGTGTTTGATGTGTGGGACAGTCGCATCAACTGGTTCGATTGGTTCTTGCAGACGTCAAGATAAATACTTTTACTGCCCCTCAGGCAGAGAAGCAACAGAAGATTAAAGATGAAGCACTGTATGAATCTAGTGGAACGAGTTATGTGAGCACTTGCTGAGTGAGCAGTACTGAAATAGCCGACCGGACCTGCCAGAGAGGTGAGGGTGGGACCTGTAGCCCGGAGATTAAAGTGGATGCTGTTCTCAGTGAGATCTGCCACTCTGGCGCCAGTGCTGCCAAACATGCCTCGTGATGTGAAACCCAACTCACCGTGCGTGTATTTTTCATGAGAGAGATTGCTTACAGGAACGTACCCCTCTGGCTTTGAGGAGCATGGCCTGGACTCTGACACCCAACACGACCCAGTCTGGTACCAAGGAAGAGGGATGGAGAAATGAGGAGGTGCTCATACAGTGAGGGTCTCTCTTAGGTCCACATCTCCCTGCCTCCACCTTCCTGTCTCACCAAATGGAGATCTCAGAGGTGGCTGATGGGGGGGGGGGGGGGGGGGGGCTCCAGGGCGGAGGAGGGGGGGGGGGGGG
>JAACJT020000052.1:19006287-19025538 GCA_009936485.2 Gymnarchus niloticus
GGGGGGGGGGGGAGGGGGGGGGGGGGAGGGGGGGCTTCCTGATTCATACAATCCTTGACCGTACACATTTGGATGTGTGGATTAGCTCAGCTGGGCACCAGAAACGAAAGATCGTGTGCCGACCTGTATTTCTATGCCAACGGGTGGAGTGAGCTTCCAAGAAAAGCTAACTTATCGACGGTGTGTTTAATGCTAACCTTCTACAGGAAATCAGTCGTATAAATCCCTATGTGGTTAGCATGAAGCTGTTTGACATACGCTGTGCTGGATGGAGAACCAGCTACCATAGGTAATTCCCCAAACGGCAGCCTCTTCCCCAGCATTGCCCAACTTCATTCCTGCTTTCATCAGCTGGCATGTTTGAACAGGCCCTGGATCTGAACCCAGGGTCCTCCAGGGGTGAGTGGCTTATACCAGATGTACCCGTTTACCAGCAAGGCTAATATAACCATGGTTTTGTGCTACTGTTTTCTTCTTTTCGGTACCTCAGACACTAATATCATTTCACAGTATGTACACCTTTGTATACATTCAAGCAGGCATACAACATTTCTGACAAATAAAGGATGACAATCATAAAGCAACCGAGTCAGTGTTCCTGACAACCATGGGTATATCTTCAGTACTCAAACCGCTGATCCCAAGAGCAACCAACAACAAGCATGAGTGCCAAAATGAGGCAGCCAACCGACCAATAGAAGGCAGGCCTTGTGAATTCCAAATGGCCAATGAAAACATCTCAAACTCAACCCGATAAAGCACTGTGAAGGTGAAAGGTCTCCTCTGAGGCCTTATCTTCTGGGTCCAAGATGACAACTACAAGAAGCCTGAAGACAGGAGGCCCAAAACTGAATGATGCAGCCACCATTCTAATCATGTAGTACCCACTTCGTTTATAAATTCTGTGAGGTACGTGGAATGGAACCAGTAAAGAATAGCTAAAGATAAAAATACTGAAACTCACACACACACACATTAATAGTGGATAGTGCAAACAAAGTGTGTCATACAGTCACCTGACACTAAAGAATGTCACATGTGATGCTGATGCATGCAAAACACATACCCAACAATCTTGACAGATTTTAGAAAAAGAACCTGTAGTCTCATGCAAGGCTTCTGTGGACCAAAGGACGAACCTGGACAAATGTCCTCAACAAACAAAAAAGCAACAACGCTCAGGACAACACATACCATCTGTGACACCGGCGAGTGAAGAGCTGAGCAAGGAAACAAGGAGAGTCTGTGTACACAGCCTGGACTCCAATTCCAAATGTAAGCTACAGCCAGGCTGCTGTACACCACAAAAATGCATGCAAGGTGTACTCTATTAACTCTCTCATCCATTCCATGACACTCACTAACTGATTGTTATTTGGAAGATGGATGGATGGATGGACTTTCATCTGCTTTTACAGCTTGAAGACTGATTAAAAAAAAAAAAAAAAAAGTGAAGGGGGAAGTATTGAAAACAATAGGTGAAAAAACAGGATCGTTTAAAAAAGGACTACGCACAACTACTAAAGAGGAGCAGCTTCCGTCTGGATGGATAGCTGAAGTGCGTCAGAGAAATCTCTTCCTGGACTCTTAAAGGGGCAATTTCTTTGCAGCAAGCGGGTGCAGCCTGACACCTAAAGTATCTTCCCCCCATCCCAAATGAATTTGGTTTATGGTGCCACAAGTAAATCTCACAGGAGAGAAGAGAACCGCTGTGGGTGTACAGGTCCCATCTTCACCATGCATCTGAACATTAAAGCCAAGCGTTGGCTGGGTGTTGTGAGAATTCCTATCTGGGGCTACAGTCTATTTACATCTCATCCGTGCCTTTGCATAGAGAGACACACGCACACCTCTTCCAAGAGACCCTTAATGTCTTCCATTCCGCCTTCACAGAGATGCTGACAGCTGCTACACAGAAATGACCGAATCGACATACAAATTAATTTGCTGACAAATTCCACTTTCAATACCGAAGAACACATCACGCATCCTGTGAGCGTGGGGACACACACGCACACACCTCCCTTTGACATGACCTCGCTGGGTCTGGGGTCAGCAACAGCAATTCAGTTCAGAAAGGCCACAGAACAAACTAGTTTTTGCTTTAGGAAAAGAATAATTTGGATACCAGGTTGCCTCAGCCAGAGTTTCATCTAGCACCAATAAAAGGGATTAACAGGCACCTATGGAGACCCAGGCAGAACAGCCAGGCCACAGAGAAGAGGATGTCCTCAAGTCAACCCCCCACGAGCCTGGTGTCCCACAGGCTCTGGACCATTCAAGCCTCCTCTTCTGGATATGGCTTTGTCCCCTTGAGGCAAAATGTGTTTTGGGTTTAAGATAAAAATAAGTCTTTAACTTGAAAGTGACCTAATCACGGATCTGTGACCGTAACATATTCTCGACTGAGGTTTTCCTCAAATAAATGTTTCTCATGTGGTCCATTCTCTTGAACAGCACCTACAGCAAACTGTCAGGCAGTCGCCTTGAGATTCAACTCGACAAGATCAGCAGACTTGGGGACCCAGAAGAGGGGACAGGTTTTTGGCCGCATGGAGACCAACACAGCCAGAGAGCCCCGTGGAGCAGTGGTCATCTCCAGCCAGTAGCTGACTCCACTATTCTGCAATGGAGCGCATTGATTGCATCCACCTACACAAATCCTAAACTAAGACCTCGTATCCAACCGAAACACCTCTAAAGCCTTCTAATTACGACAGGGAATTAAAGACTTTGACGTCACGCAAGAAACTGCTTTCATGTAGCTGGTTTTGCAGGGCAGGTTAACACCTAAATAGCACTCTAAGAAAATGCCTTGGTCCACACTCAAAGCTGCCCTTAAAGCAGGAAAACAAACTTTTTTTCTCAGGAATAATGCAATGATCTTGTGGCATAAACAGGTATCTCCATTTTTAGTGTCAGTCCCTGCGTACGAGTATGTATGGGGCTTACAGTTATGATTCAGAAGAGATATCAGTAAGGTGAAATAAGGTCCTGCAGCTCAGACTGGCTGGAGGACAAGCTCAGCTTCAGGTCTCGGGGAAAATGCGAGATCTCGGCAGGCTACACAGCGGATTACTGACTGGGGCTTAAGAAATCCAGCTCTGTTTCTCCACATCCGTGTCTGTCTGACTGGGGCTGCCATGCACAGCGTGTATATGTGCCCATGTCTGCACGCTTTTGGGCTCGATTCCTGCAACCAGCAGAGTAATCACGACACTCGAGGGAAACCCTTAACCCCAGCTGCTCCAGGATGCTGCCTGACCTTACGCTCTGGCCACAAGATCTCCCGACTTGAATGTCACTTTGGACAAAAAAAAATCCTGCTGAATAAGCAAAATGTATGAAACTGGCTTGAGACAGACAGGTCAGTAATAACTACCCCAACCCCATTCATACACACAGACCCTGTCTGGACTGAACCAGTTCAGTTCTCACATTACATAACCACTCAGTGCAGTAAACAGTCAAATTTGGAATCAGGGTAAGAGGCGACAGCTGTACTACCAGGAACCAACAACAGGAGTTCCACCCCAACGAGAGCTACAGACGGTGTATAACCAGGCAAAACGGATGCACATGTGGCAATCACTCACGTAATTACGGCGACGGAGGAAGGAATGGCACAGAAAAATAGGAAGCGGTACTGACCACAACGTAGTGGTCATGAATAATTAAGCTCTCCCGCAGCTGCTGCTGTAAATTAACAGAGAACCAATCAGTCTATTATATCCACAACCTTCACTCAGAAGAGTGTCCAGTTCAGCACAGTAAACCCATGAATGAATGTCAGCTGAAAGCAAACCGGTCCAACAGATTTTACTCTGCATCAGAGCAGGCAGCCCAAAGTCCCTTCTCTCACAGCTCCGTCAGAAAAATCAGAAAAAAAGTAACTTTTGGAAGCATCAGAAATAGTGACACTGTTGAAATTTAAAAGCTGCATCCCATCACCTGTTTTACCCAAAGAAAGCGGCAAAGTGAGCCCTCACACGTCCAAACGCAGGACAGCAAAAGTGACATCTGGTACAGGAGCCAGAGAAGTTGGTGGGGCTGCCTTTGTCCAGCACCTCTGTAGTGCAGATCCCACGCTTCCCGGACCGGACAATTTTAGATTGCACATGGCCTGCGAGGCAACCCCATTCAGTGGCACAGGAATAAATAGCCAGACAAGCCTGTTATCTAAAGAGATAACAGGAAGCACTTTCATCTGCTTCTGACAGCGAGATAGGCAATATATAAATAGATAGCGTGTACTAAGTTTACAAATAAAACTCGAAGTGAATCTGTTATTTTAAGATAACCTAAAAGCATTAAATGCCATACAGATCCTAAATCTGGTGACTGCTACCAGTATAATGGCTAAAACATAAACACACTGGCGACAAATACAGATAAAAGACTTCTTAATGGCTGAAACCCCGAAGGTAAGGATTTAGACACATTAAAGTGATTTTTGATTGCAGTCAGTGTGAAGAAGGGTGAACGACGGATCCGTACGTGTCAGAAATCCGATGTGGATCATAAGAAACAAGCAGTTTAGTCGAGATTCGGCAGACAAATGTGTCTTAGATTAATGAATCTGCACGTGTGTGTATGCAGCGTGGAGGTGAAGGCACAACGGAGGGTAAGTACCGGAGTGCTGAAAAGAGCATCGTCTGGTGTTTACTGGCGTGTTACCCTGCTGGGCTGATGTGATGAAAGCTTACATGAATCATGATGAGCGATACCTGCGGCGCATCCCGCAGCCCAAAGCACGCCTACATGTTCATTCGCCTGGTCCGAAATCTGTGCTCCTCTCAAGCTTATACTTTACGGAGCAACAATTTGGGAAGAATAAAGAACAAACATTTAGTAACGGCAAAGCAAAAGGATGGCAATTTATTATACCGGCGGAAAAATATATGACTCACCCGGCAGAGCGGCTGAAACCCCGAAACCTGTTTTAATTTAACTGACTAGCAATAACAACATAATAACCAGGTACCTACACCAGCTCGGCTGTTTTACCTCTGCTGGACTCCGTCTGCATTGCCGTCGCAGCTTGGATGCCATTCATGGACACGGAAAACGGCAGAACGCCGCCACCGCCGCCACACGCGTCTCCAGCTGACCTCCAATCGGTTTTGGGATTCGGAATAACAGCCAGCTCCGCTCCTGCTTCGCACCGACGTGATTCGTATATAGGCGCACTCACATTCACCAAACCAGAGTCCTGCTTTAAACAAATATTTTTTGTAGATTGGTGTTATCCGGTTGTGTATTTGGTAGCTTCTCCAATAATATAAGAAATGTTTGTTGATTATATAGGTTACATGGTATTGGGAGTAGTCGGATTCTTACCTGAATCGTGAGTAATGGATACTGTATATTACCATAAATTATTTTAAAATTAATCTTTAAAAAAGCATAAATCACATACTTTCCCACCTTTACAATTCTTTTTTTCCTAAAGAGTGTGCAGCCCTGTTGATGTTCGTACAGGAGAAAGAGAACGATCATGTAGCTTGTCAAATGAATTTCCTAAAGGTTATCCCGTAGACACGTCTTTTTTTAATATAAAAATTACGATTATCGTCCATTTATAGGTGTTTTCGTATTAGTGTGGCAATGTTACTGGTCAATTATGAGAGTATGCATTAAATCTGTGTTTACCAACGTTCTCTGTAAAAATAAATTGTGTGTGTACACAGCATGCATAACTATTTAAACATGCAGTCACCTATAACAAAAAATATAGACGAAGGGCTAATAACAGAATCTCAGTATTTTCTAATTATACTGCTGAGGAGTAAGGGACGTGCTGAGAGAGCATTATAAAGTAACACAAAATACCAGTGCTGTGGTATTTTGGCGCCTTTTCTGGGTAAGGAATCTGAAAATTCCCCGTCGTCAGTATTCATTAAGATCCCTGAAACGGGGGCGTGCTGTAACGTGTCACTCTGGCGACCTCTACTGGAACTGACCTGGAATTGCATGTACCGCCAACGCGGTGGATTATACCAACCAGCTATCCGGGTCAGGGTCTGGACGGATTTAATTATTTATGATTATTATCCCTATTTGCAAATGAGGGGCTGACAGAAAAAGTCTGGGAACCACTGAATTAAAAACTTTGGGTTATGGAGTGAGAAATCATTTTCATAAGCACGCACTGGGGTAAATAATAGACTGGTTGGAATTGTGATATCGCGTGTAGTGCTGTGAACGATTCCTTTGGTTCCAATAAAGGTGAATGTTAAATTGTCTGAAAGAATGATTTATTTTCGGGGATGCCGTAATAAGGTCATTGATTTTAATTCCGCTTCATAAATTAATTCTTACCTTGCTTCTTTGCCCGTGCAGCTTTTCAGAGTCCCAGAAAAAAAATATATGTTCTATATAATTACATCTTTTGTTCTTAAACGTCAGGATTTTTGAAGGTTTCTTCAACGCCCATCACAGCTCTGTCAGGTGCTAGTCTGCGAAGTATTTCTTGACACCACACCACCAAATAAGATGCATGGTGCAAAGACGTAGATATCAAGCCAGAAACGATAGCAATGTACGGTTAAAATGCCCTGAAAAGCAGAATCGTTTTCATGTTGGGATTTTTAAAAATCCTGCACCGATGCCAGAATTATCTATCGTAATGCAGCCGTACGTAAGCGATAGGAGACGATTTCTTTTCTATGTTCGAGGACATGTTTAATTTTGATATAAGACTATAAAACGTAAATCATTCGCTTCATATAATTTTAGAAACGTTGAATACAAAGTCGCCTATCCACGCAGCATTAGGCAGAAGGCAGGGAAACCCACACAGCCAATTCGCGTTAACTGCGGGAGGAAACACGCAGGTGCGGAGTTCGAACCTTCAACCTTGGTCGTGTGCGGAGGCGATTCTAGAGTCTGTTGGGGCCCTAGGCAAAAATTCTCAGCGTTCATTACCATTATGTTATAAATGCTCCGACACCAACAAAAAATTGCGAAAATTGTAAACTTTTTCATTTCAAAAGTTCATATTACTATTATTTTCGATGATATACATATTAAGGACAATAAACCAGAACAACGGGGCCCCAAGCAGTTGCCTGCCTTGCCTATTGGCAAGTGGCGCCTCCGGTCGTGGGAGACAACAATATTAAGCAGCGAGGGCCCAGACCACCCGTAAGTACACTACTAACTTACATATTCAGAAAGGGAAATAATCGTGGACAGAATCTAATATCCTATGACTTTGCCAGACGTTTCCGTTTATTTTTACAAGGTTCTTAATGCATATGCTCTGTTTGGGGGGTTTTCTGATTACGATATTTTACACTCTTTACGGTAAAGACCTTTGCCCCCAGAAATGACACCAGCTTTACTTTTTCAAATCAATGCGTGACGTATGTGACTGGCACTTATTTGATCCAGTTACAACGTCTCAAAAACCAACTAGCCAATGGGATAAGAGATAAGGGATCCCATGGGTGGTGGGCGTGAGAACAACAGGAAGTGAAACATGCCAGAGACACCCCGTCAACGTTAGCGACGACGGGGTCTTCCCCCTCATCTTAAATTAAAGGCTTTCATTACGACGGCTACGTTAATTTCAAAATGTGCGCCTTTGCAAACTGTAACGCATAGTTAAGGCAATTCTGCTTGTCATCCAAGTACCGTAAGTAAAAACGCATTATTAGCAAGCCATGCATCAGAAGCGGATTGTTTCAGTGGTCGGCAACGTGGGTGTACGTCTGTGTGAGCCAGTTTTAATACCGGTGTCTGATCTGATTCCTTTAAATTAGACTTTAGCAAAATGGCTTACGGTTCGGTCTTCACGGTGCTGTTTGGTTTAGGTAGCTGGTAGTGACATCACGTGTGGACACATGTTGAATTACACATTCAGTAGATGTGCACGTGTTATAAATTAATGATCTGATCGGGAAGGCGGGGGTTTCAGTATGGTCACTGCTATCAAATATTGAAACTCCTGCCTTTTCCCTCACTGGCGATGCCGCCACTATTACGAGCCGGAAACTGCAGCTGGTTTGCTTAACGATTTTTTTTTTTTTTTTTAAAAGATTCTTTGAGAAAATAAGTGCCTGCTCTTATTTGTACGGTAATGAAGCGTACAACCGATCAAGTCGGATGGACTCTGCACTTATTTTTAAATCTCATCATAAAATTAACGCATCTGTTTTAATTACTGGCAATGGCTACAATGATTGCATTAAGTTTTGTTCATTTTTCTAAACGTTGTAGGTTACTGCAGCAGCCATGGGTGTTTTGAACGTATCCCACTTAAAAGCCTGCACTGTGTGCTTGTTAACGGTTCTCCTCATGGTTCTCCCCCTCTGTCTAGCGTTGAATGAGAATGTCTTTGGCACAGAGAGTGCTGCTGACGTGGCTCTTCACCCTGGTCTTTCTCATAATGCTCGTCCTCAAGCTGGATGACAAGATCAGATGGAGTTGGTTCCTCGTCTTCCTCCCTGTGTGGGTGTTTGATGTTATCCTTGTCATCATGCTGGTCGTCAAGATGGCAGGCCGCTGCAAGTCGGGTCATGAAGCCCGCGACGGACCTCAGGACATGCGAAAGAAAGCCTGGTACCTGGCCGCACTGCTGTTGAAACTGGTTTTCTGCCTCGCTCTCTGTGCTCGGCTGGAAGGGCTGGCGGAGATCAAGATCACCTTCGTCTGCATTCCACTCTGGGTCCTGCTCTTGGGGGCTATGGCCGAACTGGGTTATAACATCTTCCCTGAGCGGAGGGACTGAGTCTTTCATTCGTAGCTGTGGAGTGTGTGACACTGTTTAACCATGCAACCGTCTACTGTTGACAGCTGGGATTACGCAAGCGATGTTACGTTTTTCTAGTTCATGGGCCTGTATGCAACCTGTTGGCGGTGATTTAAGCAGACTGGAAATGAAGAACATTAAGGTTCTCACGATGGCCTCTGAGAACCGCTGTCAGCCACAATCGCTATCTGTTTGGGGGGAAACTTTCATTCATTTGGGGAAGCCATTAAACAAAATGCCAGGCTATGCAGTTATCGCACCAGAGTCAGCCTGCAGACATTCAGAACTTACTAGACAGACTGGATGTGTCCATTGGTTATGTCCTCTTATGAATGCTCAGGACTTTAAAGAGAAAAGGATTTCTCCCCTGGTTAAGCATTATTTTTGTACTGTTTGTGGTTAAATTATTTAATTTAAAGACAATCAGATTCTGTTCCCCTTAGGGGGTGACACACACGGAATTTTATCATCTGGTTTGTATATACCACACCATCTTTAACAAAGTATCCTGTCCCGTTTGGTACTGCTTGTGAATAAGGTGTCACTTTGCATATTCGAGGAGTACAGATTTGTCTTGCTGTTTCAAATGTTTGAATAAAATTTGAAGTCTGTTCTATGAGCAGTTTAGGCACCCTACCTTTTTCATAATTCTATACAACTTAAATGCTTAGTCTTGTACAAGGCAACAGTGAGCACTTGCACCAGGCTGAGGGATCTTAAAGCTCCAGGTGAAGTGTCACTTTTCAGTGTTACTGTTAGTCCTTTAAAAGCATGTATACTTTATTTTTCAATATAAAGAACAATGTTGTGACAAACGATCAGCCTCTACGTCCCTGTGTACTTCTCATTGCTTGGTTCAGCATAATTTCCATAAAGAAAACGTCTTGTATGTGCATGAAATGAATGCCATTCCTCAGCCTAGGTGGTAGAGATTTGACAACTGAGGCTGCAAAACCCATAGTGGGTGGGAGTGTCCCAGCCGACTAAACAATGCTGGCAGTGGGTTTTGAAGCCTTGTCTGTCCCCCCCATAAAAGGGGGTGCATGGGTAGCAGGTTCAGCTGCTCTTCAGCTTTCATCTTGAAGCTAAGTCAGGATTCCCTACTGGGTCTGACGCGGTGCGGTACTGCACATCAGCCTCAACCTTCAGCAAGGTAACGGCACGAGGGAATTCACATGCAGACTTGGCGAGAAATCTTATAGGAAAACATCCGTTGAGGTCAGGAGATACAGGCAGCACTGTTCGGTGAAACTTAGTGGGCGTGTGGCCTACCGAGTGGGCAGCACAGCCCTGAAGACGAACACAACCATCTGAAGAACTTGGTTTTCCTGAAACGTCCCAGAGGATTATGACAAAGTTGTGTGCATTGACAGGTTTTTTTCCAACTCACCTGCCTCTACAACACAACCACCGCTGTTAGAATAAGTAGAACTCGTAAAAAAACCGCATATTTAAGTAAGGAAAAGCTCTATTTGACAGAGAAACTGGATTAAAATTTGATGTTTCAACATTTAAAGAACTTGACAATTCAAGACCAAATCAGTTAAAAAAAAAAAAAGTTTTAGGTGAAGGGGTGAGGTTGAAAAGCCACCCTCTTTTGAGAGCACACAGATGAAACATAAGCAGACATGACACACATTCCCACAGACGCTGTCAGTGGAAAACAAGCTCTAGTGTCAGGTGCCTTTTCTCAGCTGGGCATCATGGAGTGTTCAACATCAGGGAGCACCAGTGAGCCAAGTGTAAACCACAGCTGCAGGCTCAGAGAGCAGGAAAATGTATTACTTTATCACACCACCTCCTAGGTGGAGAGCATCAGGTAAATTAAAGTCCTGCTGCAATTAGTCCTCCTCATCCCTAGCTTATGACGGCAACAGAACACACCATCGAAAATCAGGGCCTGTATTTATGAGAACAGTACAACAAGTGTAAAACTCCTGTCAGCTTGGTCTATGCACCATGTGAACACAAAGACCTATTCAAATATATCTGATCCACAACTGCCGAGGATCTGTATTTTATATAAATCATACATATATAAATACATACACACACAAAAAATATTATGGTATAAATTATAGGAAGCCCATCTTTCAATAATTTACATACTTTTACATGAACATAAACAGCAGTTGTAGTTCAGACTTCACTGGGTTCCAGGCAAGGCCGTCAGTCATGTGACCTACCTCTGTCCAATCAAGTCCAGCGCAGAGGGGCTCCATGTCACCTGTTTAAATGGAAAAAACGGCCCACTGTTTCGAACCTTTATTAGGAGGTTCAAATTTAAGTAAAAATCACACTAAGTTCAAAAAAATATGTACACTACAGTGCCAACATTTAAAATCCAACATAAAATCGATATAAATAAGCTCTGTGTGGGGGAGGGTCTTTGAAAGAATTGTTATTAAAAAAAGCCGAAAACTCGTGCGTATGTACGGCAGCCGTAACAGCCGACAGACAACTTAAAAAATATATCATCTGAGAATCTGTCTGCTTCTGGGGCTGCAGTCAGCCCGAAGTGCTTGGAGAGGCGATGAGGAATGAGTCCAGCTGCGCATGCCCTGCGTTCACCTGACCCACCAACCTGCATTGCATAACATGCCATTCGTCCTTGGTTTTACTTTTTTTTTTTTTGGGGCGGTGGGTTGATCTCTTGTACAAAAATCAGTATAAAAAGGACTTAATTCTGCTCATGCAAGGTTTGTTTTAAAGAGCTGGGGGTCCGCATGTCCTGGCGCTTGATGGGGGAGCTTTGGGCACGAGACGTCGCTCTGCTTCTCGCTCCAGCGCTGGTTCGTGCCGGAGGGGGGCTGGTTTATTGGAGTTCCACACTTTGGGGGGTTGGGGCTCATTCTTCAGAGGGGGGGGCAGGGGGAAGTCCGCAGGTTCGGATTTGATTTGAGAGGAGAGGGTGTGTCCGTGGCTAGCGTGGTCAGCCGGAGAGTGGGCGGAGTCAGGAGTGGGCCTGGAAGGCTCTGGGCAGTCCTGTGGGCCATCTTCCTCCTCATGGTGGTACTGTTTCAACCGGATGTGCCAGGCCAAGCTGCAGACAGACGACATGGTCTTGAACTGGTGCACCACTCCGCGGGGGATGTAGTAGATGTCATTGTCGTGGAGCTGGATGCGGGCGTAGCGGATGCCTTCCCGCCGAAGCTGGTTCAGCTTGGCATCATCCACCCACTGAACGCACTGTAAAGAAGGGGCAGGAGAGACTGTCACACCTTCCGCAGAGAGAGTGAGAGCAAGAGTGTGGTGAGTAATGGACGGGATGTCAGTACATCCCAGCCACGATGGCCACTCCGCTCGTTACTGGGGACGATGAAAGGCCCTAATCGGCTACAGCTTGTTAGGTCCACCCACCCACCCATCCATTTATCACAGGGCCATACTGAGCCTGGAGTCTATCCCAGGGAGAACAGGGCACCAGGCAGAGGAACACCATGGATGAGATGCCAGTCCATCAGAAGGTACAGGGTACGAGTCTGAGGGCATGCCCACACACGGGCAATTTAGAGTCATCAATTCAATTACCCCCAGCAAGCAGCCCCTCCAAGGCCAGGCCACTTCCAAACCTAGCCAGACCCACCTGAGTGAGGGGTGGCTCATGCAGGTCCAGCTGCAGCCTATGGACCACATCTGGAAAGTCTCCGGCGTGGAAGCAGATCACGTCTTTGGTTATCCGTGGGGGGTCCGCACTGCAGAGACATGGGGCAGAAATCACCCATCCATGAACATGTGGCACAAGACAGCAAAACCGCCATTCTGGGTTTAATTCCTTTAAGGCACTCAGGATATTTCAGTGTAAAGAGACATTTCATAATGGAGAATAATCTGGAAACTGCACGTCTGCAGTTCCCACGGCGACAGAGAGTGCATGTAAACGTCCCTCTGTAGGGAGAGTCACGCCCACCTCTCTCCACAGCGCACGGCCTTCAGAACGCCCACTGCCGCCGTGGTCTGCCGCTCGAACCCCTGGCCGATGTGGTCGGCGTGGGCACGGGTCCGGTCCTCGAAAAGCATCTCACGCGGCTCGCTGGTCCGAGGTAGGTACTGCAGGTTCTTTATCTCATTGGTCGACCTTTGCGGGGGGGGACGCAAGGCACAGCTAGATGAGGACAACCTAAAATGTTCTTCCAACGTCTTGCAGATGGAACATCAGCAGAGGGGCGTAAGAGAGTGCGGTGCTTGTGGAACAGACTTCATCTGATCACAGATTACAGAAGCTCGCTGGCTGCACTCACGGACACCCCTGCCTCGCTCCCAGAAGAACTGAACAGTTTCTATGCCCGATTTGACCGTCGCGGCTCGGAAGTGGAGAGAGCGACAGCGCCACCAGCCCCCGACATCTGCAGAGCGGCTCCAGAGACCGAGGTGAGTAAGATCTTTAAATGGGTTAAACCTCACAAAGTCACCGGCCCTGACGGCATCCCATCACGGGTCCTGAAGGCATGTGGCACGCAGCTGTCACTGGTGTTTACCGACATCTTCAACGTGTCTCTGTCTTGAGCACAGTGCACAAAGACAACCACCATCGTGCCTGTGCCAAAGAAAAGTACCGTCTCTTGCATGAACGATTACCATCCCATCGCACTGACCTCCGTAGTCATGAAGTGTGCCCGGAAAAACTGGTCATGACCCACATCAAGCTCAGCATCCCTGGACCCACTCCAGTTTGCTTTCTGGCAAAACAGATCTGTAGATGATGCCATCTCCCTAGCTCTGCACACTGCCCTGGGGCACCTGGATAAGAAGAACACCTACGTCAGGATGTTGTTCATGGACTACAGCTTGGCTTTCAATACCATCCAAACTGGTGTCAAAGCTGAGACCTCAGTCTGAGCAATTCCATCTGCGACTGGGTGTTTGAATTCTTAATTCTTAAACAGACCTCAGACAGTGAAAATAGGCAACAGAAAATCATCCACATTGATCGTCAGTACTGGTGCCCCACAAGGCTACTGCCTCAGCCTTCTGTTGTACAGCGTATTCACGTACGACTGCGTGGCACAGTATACGGGGAACACCATCATCAAGTTCGTGGATGACACCAGTGATTGGCCTCACCAGCGAGAACGACGAGGCCGCCTACAGGAGGGAAGTAAAAGACCTGACTGTATGGTGCCACATCAACAACCTCTCCCTGAACGTCAACAAGACCCAAGAAATCATCGTCGTCTTCAGGAAGACCAGAGGGCCCCACTACACTCATTGATGGTTAGTGGACAAACAGTTTCAAGTTCCTGGGCACACAGATCACCGACTCCCTCTCCTGGTCTCTCAACAACAGCTGCAGCCTCAAGAAAGCTCAGAGATTATTCTTCCTGGGGAGGCTGAAGAGCTTTGAACTGGGAACAAAAGACCTTGGTAAACTTCTACCGTTGCACCATTGAGAGCATCCTGACCGGATGCATTACGGTGTGGATGGGGAACCTAACCGCCCAGGACCTCAAGCTGCTGCAAAGGATTGTCCAAATGGCCTCCAAGATCATAGGCACAGACCTTCCACACCTCAAGTCCATCTACCTCTCCCGCTGCCAGAAAAGGACCAAGGCGATCATCAGCGACAGCAGCCACCCAGCTCATTGCCTCTTCACTCTCCTACCCTCTGGGAAGCGTCACCGATGCATCTCCACCCACACCAGACGCTTCAAGGATAGCTTCTTTCCACAGGCCATGAGGCTACTGAGCAGTCGATGACCGCCTCTCAATTGCACGGAACTTTCCTTAGTAATCAGTCATTGCATTACTTGCACAATTGCTTACTACTGCACTTTATTCTCTCTGGTTAAACGTACTTTTTTTATTATTATTATTATTATTATTATTATTATTGCCCGTTTGTAATTTTGTACTGTCTTTTCACTACCTTATGTCTATGCACTGTAACCCCCCCCATTACCCTGCTGTCTGTGCTGCACTGTATCCTTTGTATTTATTGTAAATCTGTACCATGTTTTGTTGTTTGCCCCCCATGCCCTGTCCCCTCCCCTGCTACACTGGCACAAGATTTTTACTCTGCTCTCCGGAACACGAGACAATGAAACTTGATTCGAACCGCACCAGAGATACCAGTGGAGTAAAACCGGCAGTCACTGGCAAACAAGTATACCAGAATCAACAAAATGGGGGGGGGGGGGGAGAGTAAGGTTAAATGATTCATCTTGGGGAAAAAAAGGCAAACCAGCCAAACAGTGCAAAACGGTACAGAGCTTCACAGCGTCACATGATACAGGCTCGCTAACAAATATGGCACCCGAAGGAAAGGTGTTGTCCTGCCCAAGTGTAGGCCACACCATGCCAAAGCAACAGACGGACACCCAGAATGCTCCCTGTGTCACAAGGCTTCCGAAGACGCCGGTGGTCAATTGTAATAAGACTCGAAATTAAATTGACTCGGGGTAAAAGAAAAAAAAAAAAAAAAAAAAATCAATTTAATTCCTAAAGCGGCCACAGTCTATGTATGCGTCTCTCCAACTGGGCTGTTTCTTTGCATACTTTTCAGGTTTCGTTTGTGTTTTGAAAGCAGGCTTCACACGTTGCAAAATCTCTCACAGATTTACGTCACAGGTGTGTATATAAATACACACATAAAAAATTATTCACTGTGCAACCCAATAACGCCTACATTAATAGTGCTCCATGAACAGTGCACTAACAGGGCTCCTGGCAACCCTCTGGTCAGGTGTCGGTATGCCATTGACTAAATCGCACTCATCCCACATTTGACCCAATTTACTCCTCCGTCCTGCAACACTTTGCCTCTAGGGGGTGACAAACAGGCGTGGCGGTCAGCCGGGATGGAGCCCCGGCCCCTCAACCTGAGGGCCTGTGGGGCCTCTTACCTTTTCCTCTTGAAGGGTGACTTTGGCATGTCTGTGACGGGGATCATCTGCTCCCCCGGTCGCACCCACATAATGGGGCCATCATCGCTCTCCATGGGGCTGCACAGCCTCAGGCTGGAGAAGGTACCCCACGGTAATGTGCACTGCACAGGGAGAGAGGTGGAGCACACTGAGGGGAGGGGGCCGACAGCCAGCCAGCCAATCGGGGATCACGGCTGGTTCAAAGACAGCTCTACCCACAAATCACACTTACAGCTTTCCTTCTGAAGGATTTAACCCACCGTCTTACCAGCCCAGATTCCGGAATACATCTCCCCTCACAGTTCATTGGCTACTGAAGTCATTGTATGCATCATGGAGTCTGACTACCAAACCTCTGTTCACTGCACAGTGAAAAATCAACCTTGTATAATAACTAAGTGGTGTTGGAATCATTTTCAGGACATTCCCCCAGTCAGCTTCCCCACTTAAACCCTACACACACACAGGGTCCCGAAGGACCCCCATCCTAACTTGCAACAGAACATTGCTTTTCCGAGAAAGGCAGGATCCTGAACAGACTAATACACCTTCTGAAGGAAGGAAATTAACTCATTAACCCATGAATTGTGTTTCATCTGCTCCCCTGTATGTCATTTTTGCCAAATTAAATGTCAATGATATATTTCGGCACCTTTAGGCCAACTCCAGACCATACAGCCCTTTCAAAGGGACACACACTTACTTTGAGAAAGGGCGACTCTTCCAGGAGGCTGAGGAATTCTGGGAAATAGTCGCCAACCTCCTCATCCACGGCGCCCACAAGGCTGATCTGCCGCATAGGCCCAGCACGGTAGGTCCCCCGGGAGTAGGTCCTCTTGACCTGGAACCGGACGGACGGAAGGACAGACAGACAGACAGGCAGTCAGTCAGTCAGCACGGCTGAGGTCCACCTCCATATTTATCTAAGCTATACGCCCAAGGCGTATGTATCTGGTCAACTTAATGCAAGACGCTTCTTTTGCCTGATTTTGTAAAACCAGTCCAGCAGCAAGGCCTCAGCACACTCCTGTCTCAAATCAAGTACTCAGGATCTTTTAAAAACATGAAAGCACAAGCCCAAACACTACAGTATCTGATATGGTTGTGCGTTCAGGACCCAACTTATAACCTGACACTGAACGAGAGAGCGAGAGACAGACAGAGAGACCGTCTGCAGGAATGCCATTCAAGTACAGCATCCAAGCTAAACCTAAAGGTCATCAGGGATGGCAGCTAGACCTCATCACCCTGGGATATCCTACTGTCCCCTCATTCTGAGAGTCTCTCTCATTCCACTTTAGCCCAGCATCAAGTCCAAAAATAATACTAATACCTTTTAAAAATAGAAGTAATTAAAAAAAGACTACATGCAAAGCAGATCACTAATAACAGAGCAGGGTCAGTGGTTGCAGAGAGGAGTTGCAGAATTCCCCCAGAACAGCAGCAGCTGATCGCTGACAGAGGCTCCTAGGGGAACAGCGTCGACGCCCGATGACTGGGTGTCCCGTGCACCTGAGGCCCGCCCAGCAACGGGGGCACACAAAGCTCTTATGAATAAAAAACAGATCGCCTTGCTAAAACCTGAAATGGGAAGGAAAAAAAATGATGATACAAGTAAAGCCTGTTAGTCGAGGGGGTAACCAAGGAAGGCGTGGCTCTCAAACCACAGATGAGGTATCGGGACGTCAGAACGAGGCCAGCAGATGTGCGGTGGGAAACGAAAGGATGGCGGAGTGATAACGAGCTTTCCGAATCATTCAGAGGCACACGACCTCACAGTCAGCCGCCATGATTCCGATCCAGACAGCTCCCAGAACCGCTCACAGCCCAGCCTCTCGGCGCTGAGGCTTAAAAGGAGGGGCCACCGTGAGACCCCACAGAGCGAGTGACCGACCGAAGGAAAAGGGCCAAAATATTCACAGTGTCGGGCCCTCAGAGGGACTGGCGTCACCACAGGCAGGCGGGGGGCTGAAAACAAAAACAAGATCACCTGTGCTCACCCCACCCCCATAGAACACTGTTTAAGGGAGATACAGCAGTACTTGAGGAAAAAAGCCCATGATCGTCACCGAAAATAGCAGCTGTGCTGCAAGTAGAGCTGGGCGATAAATCGATTTTAAATCGTGTCATTCAAATATTTGGTTTAGAATGATGTGTAAAATGAAAATCATGATTCACAACGATTTATTTTAGCCTAAGTAATTACCACAGAGCCCGCGATGTTCCCAAAATATTTTTATGCACATTTTTAAAACTTCGTGAGCGCCATAAAATTACAACATCCCGGACCGCTCTCTCTCAAGCCGTCCCGCCCTTTCGGAGACCAGCAGACAGTAGCAAGATGGCAGTGAGGAGCGTCTTTAAAACTGGCAGCGTCTCCTCCGTCATTTGAAAGCGGTTTGGTTATGCTAAGCCCAACATCGAACAAACCACTGATCCGCTGTGAAGTTTGTTTCAAGTCTGTAGCTACTAAAGGTAGCAGCACAACAAACTTATTTCAGCATCTCCGATAGAGACATGCAGTGTGAAGCCCTGCGAGATGCCCGAGCTAGCGGCAGCCTCCAAAAGCCCGCCAAAAATCAGGCAACAATAGCAGCGTCTCTCTCACGATACGAAGGGACCCCTATGGAAAGAAACTACATATGCGGTGACATTTCGTTTCGCCAAAGATATGGTGCCCATTCATACGGTCTTAAGGTATACAATGACATTAGGCACTTTAATTTTTAAAAAATTAACTTGGGTTTACACTATTGATCTTCATGGAGAAATTTATTCTTTGCACTTAACCTATGTGAACTACTAAGAGCAGTGAGCATCACTCAGGGAATAATTCCAGTTTCAAAACCACTTCAAGAAATTTTTGCTGTGCTTAAACTGTGTTTACATTTTTTTTTTTATTTTAACACTTTTGAATAATGTCTGCTTTTTTTTTTTTTTTTTTTTAAAATGCATTTAGAAATCAGAATCATAAATTGAGTGCAGGTTGAAGAAAATCTGAGATTTTATCTTTAGGCCATATCCCCCAGCCCTAGCTGCAAGCCTCAAGTAAACAAACTGAGTTAATTTCGCTGCTCTCTCTTCATACGGAATGCTGTACGCACCTTCGTATTAAGGCAAACGCCACTGGACTGACAACCGCTCACTAATAATGGCCATTTTTTCCCCTCCCACAGAGATACAAGTGACTGCAACTTAATCTGCTTTGTGGAGACCAGGCAGTCGGAAGACATGCCAGACCGAGCCATCAGAACCGTTTATGCGACAGACGGGAGGAAGGATCCTTCCAGTTAGAGAAAGGTTGACAATAAGACAAGTCCTGGTGTGATCAGAGGAACGTACATCTGCTCACACGTCGATATTCTGGGTGGGCGTCGTGCTAACTGTTCAATATTTCCTTATGTGGTCAAACATTCAAGGCTAACAGGAAGGTGCAGAATGAGAAGCCACGTTTATTGCAGCTGCAGGCTCCAGCAAAACAAACAACGCTAAAATTACACAGGACATGCATCTGCTACAACATGCAAGGAGACAACAGATCATTGTGAGTGTCCCACCCCCCCCCCCACTTTCATAGCAGCAAACTGAGGGGTTTGTGTCAACATAGGAATGAAAATGAATTCCTGAGCTTGG
>JAACJT020000052.1:19042323-19121266 GCA_009936485.2 Gymnarchus niloticus
TGGATGGAGCGTCCAGGTCAGTATATAAGTTTACAGAATATTGGGTGTGTTATTCTGCATGGGCCTGTCATACCCATGCCCCCCCCCCCCCTCCCTTCCCGAGTGCGCCATATCCATACCCCCCCACTTTGTCTATGCATATACAGTCTGAATTCTGACCTCCCTTGTCTTTCTCTGCCAGATGGTAAGACATGCGCAGCCATACCATGCAGGGCCATGCAGCAACAAGCATTAGGAAGCTGGGGGGTTCAAATCTGTTCTCTGACACCCCCACCCATACAAACTCAGCACTCAGGGCAAGGGCAGGATCCAAACCACAACCCTGAGCGTTTAAAAATAGGAGAGGTCAGTAAAGGTCACCTATGCAAAAATCAAAAGATTCAAGCTTGATTCGGCAGTTTGAGCATCTTATAGGTGGAGTAACAAAAACACAGGAGAACAATGCTACACTTCCAACATTCTCTTTACTGTTTGCCATGACATGATTGACAGAACGTTGTGGGCGGGGCTTATCAGAGCAGATGGCAGGAATCCTTGGGATGTCGTCATAGCAACGTAGTGGGCAGATTCCCAAAAGGCACTAGTGGGGTCAAGGCTAGTGAACCAGCTGAGTGTGGATCACAAAGCGGGGAGGGGGACTGCACATTATACAAAAATATCCTTATATCCATTTACAAAAAAAAAAAACCCACATCAAACGTTTAGTTACAATCTTGATCCCATACTGTCTCAGGAAGATTGGCTGCAGCACATCCAGCAGTTTGTAAAAAAGAAAACAGGAGGGCAGAAGGGCAAATAATTTACAGTGAAAGGTACAAAGGGTCATGCAAGGAATTTTTACATCTTCTGTTAACAGGACTATATAGCAACAGTAGAACGTCAAATTATAGTATACCTACATGCCCTGTACACTTCTAAAATACATATTGAGCTATCAAGAAGTCAGAAAAAACAGTAGTCCACTATCCCTGTGAATATATCTTACTGTACGGGAATAACAAAAGGCTATGAGTGATGTAATGGGAGAAAGTCATCTGAACTACTGTCCACATGTAGTCCTTTAAGTAAAAAATGGAATAAGGCAGCTTAGAGTCCCAATGACATCTGGATTTAGCACCAGCAAAAGAAACCCCTGAAGAGCAGCAGGGGTATAGCAGAATTCGAACCGTTGCACACTCCGGGAGCTCGAGATGGTGTCTGTCGGATGGGGGGGGGGGTCGAGGCGAAGGGCTCTGTTCCTCCTTATACCATGGCACTTAAAAATGGAGCAGTTGGGGTCACAGCCTTCACGTCCATTCGGTAGGGGGGTTCCGGGGACCTCTGGGTTTCGAGCAGCGAACACCAATGTCTGCGCAAAAAAACACACACCAACAGTACAGTGAACACCCACAGATGCCCTCAGAATGACTGCTGGTCACGCTAGTGGAGGGCCAGAGTCCAGCTACGGCGAAGACGACCGGTCTTGCAGCTGGGGAATCGCTTACCGCTCTCTTTTACTGGCGAAATCGCCGCATCGCTGCCTCTCCCTGTCCTGGCAGCGTCTCCTGTTCCAGAAACCATCCTCACGTCTTGTTCCCTTGTCAAATTGTCTAAGCCAAAATGTGACTGGTTAACAACAGCCCAATACACACACACACGGCCGTTCATGTGAGGGTTGAGCAAGATTTGCCAATCGTGTAAATCAAGGCAGAGATGCTCATGTTTTAACTGACCCATGTTAGTCCGTACAATAAAGAAAAGGTATCTGAAGAAAAGGCAACGGGGCAGTAAGGCATCCTGACACCAGACAGAGCTAGCTGGGGGTAGGAGAGGACTACCAGGGGATGGGGCATCTGCTCAGCTCACTGACAGATTTCAGGGGGGGATTAGATCAGAGCTGCTCAGGCTTTCAGAGGCTTCCGTGTAGAAAAAAGGCAGTGGACCTTGGGGTTACAGCGTCATTCTGTAGCAGCTCAGGGGTTAGACATTCTGTAATTGCGTACTGCAATACTGATTACTCTGCCTTCCCTCATTTTCACCTGAAGGCAGAGTACTGTACTACAAAACAAAGCCCCCCCCATGAATGGTAGGTTCCTCACATGGCTGAATTGAGACTGTGGAAATACGTACCATTTCTCATACTCGGTGGTACTTTTAGGCCCTGTGGGGAGAAGACGAGAGGACAAGTAATGACATGTGACACGTGACAATATGACATCACCACATTTTCCCCTTCTGGCTTCACCTGAGAGGACATGGTTTCCAGGCCAGACTGGGCTGCGGACCCTTCCCATTCCACAAAGGCTTTCGGACCTTGGTCATCTGGGGACACAGCAGAGGATGGGGGGGGGGTCCCATAACTGAAAACCGGACACTCTGTCACAAGTTTGAAGGTACGAGTCAGCTATCATCATGTAGGCCACCATCCCAAGATATGAGAGAGAAGAATGGACCCGGCCTCAGAGGGGGCGTCAAATCAGAGCTGTGACATTCGTCATGACCCTGGGGATGGAACACAGATGTCACTCAGCGTTCCCAGCCCCAGGGGCCATGCCGAGTCCCTTTAAGAGTGTCTCCCACAGGCCTCACAGGAACAGAGAGCCGCCTTCCAGTGTTGCTGTGGACGTCAGGTCCTCACCCAACGTGTCCAAAAACACAGGACCTAGGAGAGGACACACCCCCTTCCTCACGCAGGATGCACTTATACACACGTTCTATGGCATTTACCTTACAGGATGTTATGATTTGTAAAATTTAAAAAGATCTTTTTTATAATTATATTACAAACAGTATGTTATGATGTGGAATATCGAAATTGCACACTAGTGCTTTAAAACGGAAAAATTGTTCTATTTCCATTTGAGTGTAATCGAGTGAAAATTAGCATGATAGAAAACGTAAAGTACACAAGTATTGGTTATTTTTAGTCGTTTGGGCAAATTTGAGCTTAAATTCAGAAGTAGCCAACCATCAATTGTGCATAAAAATAAACATCAAAAAAGAAGAATGTGAAAAGGTGGAGATTCAAAAAAAAAAAGTCCTCCAGTGTACACACCCTGTCTCAGCAATTAAAGTCAAATCACAGGGCAGCTGTCTATGACAGCTAACATTTAAAACTAGCCAGCTTGCAATGCGTAACAGGAAATTGCTGCTATAAAGTTAATGACAAATATAGTCTAAGTACTAACATTTTACTGGCTTCCATTCAGAAAAGAAAAAATTGAAGTTTAAAAAAAGGTTGAAAATGTTGGCTTTGGCGTCCTCTGTTGGAAGATCAGCAATCGTCACATACGTAGTCCAGGAAGAACGTACCTGATGCCAAAATGAAGGACTCGGGCGTTCTCAGGGGAAGCGGAGGAGGGGAGTCCTCACTCACGTCCAGGTCTGAACGAGGCAAACATGAGGTGTTACTCTGCGTGCCATTAGCGACCGGGGCCACGCCCACGCCCGGCGTGCAACGTGCAGGCACACAAACATGCAGAAGCTGAACCGTGTTCCAGAAAAAGCAAGGAATCCAATTCAGCTTCAATTTTGATAAAACAAAAAAGTCCATAACAGTATATAAATTTCAGGATTATTTAGAGGCGTTGCACAAAGCGGGATGAGACACTCGGGGTGCCATTCAAAGCCCTCTCTAGGAGTGCATTCCTAGGTCCAACTCAGCATACAGACTAAGTGCAGATTAAACAGAGCCCAGGTCTCCCTCAGTGCTCAGCCATGATGCAGAGCGATAGCAGGCCAATGAAGGGGTCTGGATGCAATTTAAACATTGAATAAACACCCATGCAAACACACACACACGGATAAGCAGCAAAATTACACTTGATACAGCAGGTGATGGCACTCTGTAAAAATCACCCTCCCCTCCCCTAAACTTCATCTCATTATTCTGCCAGGTTCATCCGTAAATAAATGTCTCACTTGCAGCGGCTGGTAGACATTTACACGGAGCTGCAGTGTTTCATAGCCTCAGGTAGCTGCATGTAACTTCACCCTCATCTAATGAAGCAATGCTGGATCACATCTGGGCCAACAGGTTCTCAGCAAACCCCAGGTCACATGACCTCATGCCAGAAACTTCTAACTGCAGCTTTTACACAGCAAATCAGCTCATTTAACACGTGCAAATATAACGTTCACCAGGTTGTTATAGCACATAACACATGACACACAATAAAAGCCTATACCCCGGTCCAAGTAGTAAGATTGTGTATCTTGGACTTTAAATTAGTGACGGTCTCACACACTCCTATCAACCAATCATGCAGGAATCACCATCCCCCAGCCACTGATCCCAGGTCTGTCAGAGTTGCCCAGCATGACATGCAGCCATCCCCACTGGCAGTCCCCAGATCTGACCTCAGAACACCGGTGCCACATGCACAAACCCAGGTGCTCAGTGAAGGTTCTACGTACTCGACGTCGCCTCCGTGGGCAGCTTCTGTCCCGCGATGGACATGGGGGTGACCTTCCGCAGTGGGGCGTGCTCCGCCGGGCTGGCAGATGAGACAGTACCACTCGCTGTGGAGACAGCCGTAGCACTGTGGCGGTGCGGGGAAGAGACGGGGGATGGGGTGGAGGACGAGGAGGACGATGATGAAGACGAAGGGGAGGAGGAAGAGGAGGAGGCCACCCTCAGAGCCTCACCCTCTGAGTCCGAACTGCTACCGTGCAGGGGGTTAGTGAAGCAGAGGGCCACCCGATGGGGGCTGGCCTGCCTCTCCGCCGAAGGTGGCCCACCCCAACTGGCCTGTGCCCTGTCACTGAGTGGGAGGTGATTGGGGCGGGGCAGCATGGCGGTCTCGCCTTCTCCCCGAGAGTCCTGGGTCGGAGTGATGGGCACGGGTTCGAGGGCCTGCCCCACGAGCGATGTGCCATTCCCCTCGAAGACTTGCGGGCCTGCCCACGGCAGTGGCTCTGTGCAGACCTCCACTTCCTGCTCCCTGAACTCCACCCCCCCACCCCCTAGACCCTCGCTGTAGTTCTCGTTCAGGTCAGGACTTGAAGCCGGTGACGCCAACACGTGCAAGACAGGTTTGGGGTGGTAACGGTCATTGTCCTGGCGCACATCGGTGACGGTGGGGAAGGCGGGAGGGGGAGGCGGCGTGAGGATGGGTGGGACGGGATGGGGCTCCGGAGCCTGC
The DNA here is from genome assembly GCA_009936485.2 of Gymnarchus niloticus. Lineage (NCBI taxonomy): Eukaryota > Metazoa > Chordata > Actinopteri > Osteoglossiformes > Gymnarchidae > Gymnarchus > Gymnarchus niloticus. Next base: position 19,047,447 of record JAACJT020000052.1, read on the forward strand.
AGGATTTCCTCCTTCGCGTCTCCCTCCATCTGCCAGCCGCCACTGTAATAACAGAGTTGGCCACAAGAGGGCACTCATCAGTTCCAATAAGTACGTAAAGGTATATACCGTCCATGAAGAAAGGGAGGGAGCCTACAGACACGGACCACCGAAGATGCCAATCCCTCAGCAAAACAGCGAAACAGTGACAGGCGTAGGCATTAAGGGCCCCAGACATCTACCACACAGGGATCAAAGGAGTCAGACCGGATGTTCCTGGTGTATTCCGCATGTCCCGGAAGAGGGCGGACTTAACCAGACACTGATGCAGGCTGAGCTGGGGCTTTACCTGCGGATACGAGGTGGCTTTGGAGGGGGGCTGGCCCAGCACTCCTCATCAGAGGCTTGACCTGTTTTCTCAGGGCTACCTTCATCCTGGGGAATGACAGCCGTCAGAGAGTTTAGAAGAAGCATTAGTTAATAGTACACCGAGGGTTAACTGCAACTGGCAAGAGACACACTGGAAATACAGGGAGTGATATGAAATGTGGACCAACACGCACAGCGTAAATTACTTGGGTGCAGCCCACCCAAGGCAGAAGCTACACCGGCATCAACATGGTGGGTCCTAGGTGTAGCCACAGCTAGTATGGCTAAGGTGACCGGCGGCATCTGAAAAGACGTCTGCTCACACCCAGTGCAGGCCCATCATTTAACGTCCTTCATGCTGACTTCGAGACACAAAAACACAACTCAGAGCTGTTTCATCATGTCCTTTCCTTAATTTAACCAGATTTATGGTTAACACCCTTTGGCTGTGTACACCTCACCATTATTAAAGAATCAAACCAACAGGTAAACGAAGATGCATCACAGTGCCTCTCTGTTAGCTGACAAGTCTGGCGAACCTGAAAAAGATCCGAAGTGCGACACGTAACATCCTGCTGTTATGGGAGGAAAAACGGGTGTCTTATTCACAACACTTTGGCCAATCAAACTTTATTAGCTTCCTGAGCTGTAAAGTTGACTTAAATAATTTAAAAATATCCAGCAGCAAAAGCAAAACAGAGACAGTGCAGATCAGCCTCTCTACTCCAGAGAAGCTGTGTCTGTTCTTTGAATTACCCATAAAGGAAGACAGTTCTGACATCACACTGCCCCATTAGAACACGACGGCCAGCTGCTTCAGAGGCTCAGGATACCCCTGGGGGCTTTCTGGGTTTCTTTTTAAAGCTCCACATAGTCCAAAATGGCCTGTTACATCTCAGAACAGCTGCATTGCTTTCCCCTTTTAATCCGTAGACATGCACATAGCCCTCAGACCTTAATTTTGTTCCCCCCCGTTTACTTGTCGTTTCTAACACACTGGCTTTTATTTTCAGGAGATACTCGCTCCTGGCACCTGCCTCCTGCTGAGACATGGCCACGCAGCCAGGACATGGAGAGCACCACGCGTGGGACCCATGTGCGTGCAAACGTACAAGAGGAAGCTGATGGCCTCTGCTGCCCCATCCCAGACAGAGGCAGAGCAACGTCACAGGCCCCTCAGCTTCCACACAGGATGTGAAACTCAGCTTCTGGCCCAGCGCCCACCCTGGAGGGCTTTTATTTTTTAAATGACCTGTTTAAAAAAAAAAAAAAAAAAAAAAAAAAACAACCCAGGCTCCTCCTAGCAGAACACATCCTGTCTTTCTTGAACACACAACCCTGTGGGGTGAGGTTACCCCCTCTTGAAACAGGACGTCCTCTCTCAGGCCGGAGAGAGACCCAGACAGGGAGCGGCTGTGTTTTACACCTCCACAGAAACCTCGCGAGCTCCGCTTGCATCTCTGACAGCCAGCTTACGTAAGAAATGCGCCGCGGCCGCCTCCCTACACTGCAGAACCCTGGGAAATCACGTCTGGCACCGAGTCACATTTCTGGCATCCGGAAATTGATGTGCTTCCCACTAAAGTTCCGCAAACCACCAGGAGGAAAAACGCCATCCACGAAGACAAGCTCTCCTGACCGCAGTCCTATCTGCGAACGCAGGGCAACGTTAACACAACATTAGTGCAACGTTTATTCACCTCCTGGAGCATTTCAGCGGGTGCTCCATAAATCCAGGATGCCAGCTGACCGAGCTCCCAGCCTGGGAGGAGACTCACCATGCCGTCGGGGACGTATGTGTCACCAGGGGTCTCGAGAAACTGCAGCCGCTGCTCAAAGAGCTGAGCGATGGCCCTGTGGACGAGCTCGTACTGCTCCTGAGGAAGACAGCGGTGAGGTCAGTATGGAGAAGGACAAGTCCGTCATGCAGGAGACCATGTTCAATTTATACATTTGCTGTTCATGTGTCAATAAGATAAATTTGGACATTAACAGAACAGTTAGTGTCATTAAGGCTAACACTGAATTTCAGAGGCTCAGTGACTTACAAACGCAGACCCCACCCCTGGCCTCCATTGCTCCAAACTGACCTTGGTCTGGACAGCAGAATGCCTCTGTGTCCTCATCTCCCGGATCAGCTGGAAGACGCTGAAGTCTTCCGGAATGTTCTAGAAATTTGGCAAAAGATAAAAATAAGGCTCTCTGTTTTTCAGACCCCAGGTGAGAGTGACATGACAGGGAGAGAGATTCACCCCAGCTTTGAGCAGATTCCACGTGTAGTCTATGGCACAGATGGCTCCCGTCCGACCACAGCCCGCACTTGAAGACATGTAACACAGTTAACCATTAGAGGATGCAAGCAAAACGCATGCATCCACATCCAAAAGCAGTTCTCACGCTGATCAGCTTGTCTTCTTAACCACCACACCCCCTGCTGGCCACATGTACCTGCAGTGAATACAGATGGGCACATCCTCGTGCTCCTGGTACTCCCTCATCAGCCCGATCATATCCAGGATTGAGTCAAATGACGACGGCACGTCGTGGTCGGGCCAGTTGACGTAGTGGAACTGTGTGACCCTGCGTGTTTCCTTGAAGCACAAGGGAAGCAGCTTGGCTGACAGCCACACATGCACACTTTACGTGCAACAAGCAGGAGGAAGAGGCCAAGCAGAATCCAGCTTACGTTCTGATACTCCACCACCAGTGTCCTCACAATGTAGTCAGTTCTCACTTGCTCTGTTTCCTGAAAGCAAACATCACATCGAGTTCCTTTTTGAGGTCGACCAGAACGAACATCAGGGACATTTAAATGCCAAATCAGCACAGTCACTACAGTGCACATCGGTGGCCTGAAAACAGGCCAAACAGCTATTTATAGGAACACCAAAAGCTTTTCCAAAACCACGAAACAGCTTACAGTTTACAGTGAATAAATTCCCACTGCAGACATTCGAACCCTGCAGCTAGCATCACAACGACAAAATGCCAAAGTTCTCCTCTGCTTAACGGTGATGCCCAAGTTGCCCGCTGCAAAACCGGAACCGCTCAAGCGGCTCGTGACGGAATTATCAGCCGACATCTACCGCAGGTAACCTTTGGGCAACAGGATGAAAACGCTTCATGACCGCAAAGCAGAGGGCAAAAAAAAAGGCCGAGCAACCGAGACGAGTCAGGCAGGAAAAGAAGCCCACTTACGCAGGAGATCCTGAACGGTGTGAAGGTCAAAGGCTCATCACCGAACTGGGGGAAATATCTCTCACATTTTTTCTATGTATCACAAACAAAGGACAATGAGCTTCACCAATAAACAGCATTCTGTGGAACTGAAGCTTCCTCTAAACAAAAGGATGGCAGCTTCATTCGCAATAAGAGGGCACCACCCTTAATGTGAAGTGTGTAAAGTAAGGGTCTTACCCGTCCCATCTCAAACTCCCTGCAGCCCATTACAATAATCTGCAAGATACACAGAATACAGCATCAAACCAGGGCTTAATCCATGAAGACAAACATATGGGTGTAGCATGAGGGTGAGGCTTTACAGTGTGCTTGACTCTCACAGACAGACAGAGGCAGTTAAACAGAGACAGACAGGCATACAGACTGAGAGACAGACAGGTAGGCCTAAGAGGCAGGCAGGCAGGCAGAGGGGCAGACAGGCCAACAGACAGAGTGAGAGGCAGGCAGGTAGACAGAGATAAACGGGCATACAGACAGGCTGGCAGGCAGAGAGACAGAGAGGCAGGCAGGTAGACGGAGATACATGGGCATACAGACAGACAGGCAGGCAGGCAGAGAGACAGAGGGGCAGACAGGCAAACGAACAGACAGAGAGAGAGGCAGGCAGGCAGACAGACAGGCACTTACTTTCACTTGGTACTCCCAGTTCATCCTCCAGAAGTCGAGTATTGTGTTGGCCAGGGGCCCCTGAGTGACAATGTAGGCCCGGGAGGCTCCTGTTCCCTGCCAGTGAGTAAGAGGAAGAGACAGGGTTACTCCAAAAGGGGGTGCTCTACCCTGCCACTGTTCAGCAACAAACCAGGATGGTGCTCTGCAAGTGTTGGGGATTCAAATGCTGTCTTCGCTCTGTGTTTGTGTGTGAAGATTATATACTCTTCAGGTGTTATTTGGGTTTCCTCCTACAGTTCAAAGACATGCAGCTAGGCATCTCTAATGATTGCATGTGTGAGAGTGTGTGTGCCATGTGACAGACTGGCATGCCGTTCAAGGTGTGCCCCATCCCTGTGTGGACTGGGATAGGCTCAGGGCAATCCTGCTTAAGAGAAGTGGTCAGAATATGGCTGGATGCATAGATGTGTGCTGTCGGGGCATAAGAACTGGCCAAGCCTTCATTCTGTTCCAGTGTGAAGGACGTAGAGACCTTGTGTCTCAGTCCTGGCAGGTGGGCGGGGTCTCAGCGTAGGGAGCCACTCCCATACCTTTATGAAGTTGGCGTTGATGTAATCCGAGTCTTGATTGGAGGTTTTCAATGACAATTTAACCCTGCTGTGGTCAACTGTGGGAGCCAACAGAGAGGAATAAGGCAGCTAAGAGCAGCCTGTCGTTATCTAAAGTGTGTGAAGATGGCCATTATCATGAGACGGGGCACAGAACAGCCCCCTTACCAGCACTTACACGGCAGGATGTCCTTATATCGGTTCTTTTTCACGTTCTCTTCTTTTTCTCCAGCGTTAGTGGGATAAATCTTTTCTGTTCTATACTTGGCCGATAGTCTTCTCAATCTCTGTGGGGGAGGAGCAAGAGGTGATTGGCCGTTCTTCACATGAAGGACAGGGTCACGTAGAGATGACCGATCTGGCAGGTAATGATCTGTTAAGGAACCGCCCATCATCTCTGGGGGAGCTTGGCCTCACCACCACATAGTCCACAGTCCTGAGGGCCTCATCCGCACCACATGGGGGGGAAGCCCCTCAGGGTCTCCCCTGAGCTTAATTACCCTAGCACGTGAGAGCAGAGATTCACATGGGCCATGACACCCTACTGCAACACCCCCCATGGGAATTAAAATCATTTCTATGAATCCGGGACTCAATGGAAACACTGCTACCCCCCCCAGGGTTGAACTGGAATGGTCTGCACTGTGTCAAGGCTTGAAGAGAAACAAGGCTCACAGCTGGATTCTCACATCTGGACTAACGGGAGCATTTCAGGACCCCATACTGAAACTCAGACCAACCCCCCAAAAATAATTGTTAAAACACTAAACGATCTAAAATAAGACTGCTATCCACTGGCTCCTGCAGTCGCACTCGGCCATCAATCCCTCTGCTCTCCAGACCGAGAGACACGTAGACGTCTGCATGAAGCGACTCCAGCTGGGAGATGCGAAGATGTCCGAGAGAAAGCCTACCCCATTTGGGGAGACCACCACTCTGCCTTAGACACAGGGCATCAGCACTGCCTGGACTAGAGAAAGTACCGGGAGCAGCTCAGAATTGGCTGCTTATTTAGACAGAGGCCACCGACTTCCTGCAGCGTTGCCATCGACAACTGAAACCTCACTGGACATTGGGAGAATGAGAAAAATCCCCTCTGGTCAAGAAGACCATCACCCAAAGGTCTGAGAACAACAGCGCTCTAAAAGGGGGGGGACTACATCTCTGAAAAGTACTGTGCTTTTAGTACTCTTAAAGAAAAACGGAGCAAAAAATACACCCTGCCCATCCCCTCCCTCAGCAGAACTACGGTCTCAGACAATAAGCAGGGGGCTCCCATCATCACATGCCTCCGGGGGCGGGAGGCACAAAAGTCATTCTGTGAAAACCAAGCGTGTTTGCACAGCACGATAAACACAGCATGCACGGGAGCCACATTTAGGAAGGGGGACCTTCCCACAAAGCCAACAGTGCACTAAGACTGAGGAGAGGGACACCGTGGTCAGGCATGGGGGGGGGGGGGGCGGAACTGCCTGTCCACCCATACCAGGAACTGCTGGCCGGCAGGTGACTGACCCTGCAGGTGAGGACCGTCATAGCCTGCAACCCCACCAATCACAGAGATAAGCCAGGGTGGCACTCTAACCGAGCAGCCCGTCGGACGGCCTCAGCACTGGACCAACTAGGTCATTACGTTCCTATTTCAGAGCCAAAAATAATCACCTGGTTGCGGGCACAGGAAGTGGAGGTTGAGGACAGCATGGATATAGGAGCACGGGGAGCTGCCACCTGTATCAACCCCTGGGTCAGAGCGAACAGGCACCCAAAGGCATCCCATAATTCCCTGCATCTGTATAACAGCGGGGAGATCCTGAGTCCTATCTGTCTGTCTTTAATATTCAGGTACAAACCCATCACCACACACACACACACACACACACACACACATGAGTTTGTAAGGCCTCTTCCTGTTTGCCACACACCTTGCTACAGAGGTCAGGACAGCCTGTTCAAGGAAATGTAAACGTATGCTCCAAGTCACGTTCATTCACAAGCACACAAGACACAGTCACAAATGTGCACTTAAGTTCAAAAATGTGATTTTGAAGAGATGCATGGTCCCCTGTACACAGAGCTGAGCTCTGTTCCTGCATGGTGACCTCATTCTTACATCATTTCCTGCATATTATGATCTGCTACAGACAAACCAACTCTGGGAATGTTTGAGTTTCCCGTGGTCAGTTCCGATCGCAAGAAAAACTTGCCACAACCAAACGAACAGGGCTAACCATCACATCAGTCCGCCGGCAGGAATTCCTTTCAGGCCTACAAGTCCCGCTTGGTAGACGCTAACGTTTCTAAACTTCCCGGAAAGAATCCATTGTTCAACAAGGCTGCCAGGAAGGCAGACGTTTTCAAAACGCACACAGTTACGGAAAGACGTGGCGGCTCGGGAAACGTCAGCCGGCGCAGGGAGGAGGGCTGAAAAGGAGCTCCCAACCGCGACAGCGTGGAAAACGGCGAGTGACTCAACCGATGGGGGCCGCGTTAAACACATGAAATCATGTGGCATCGAGGGGACGAGACACCCTAATGGGATGTCCCTGCGGAGGGAGGGGACGTGTTGCCTTTAAACAGGGATGTTACAGGGGGTCTTCTGTAAAGCATCTAGTTGCACACAGCATGTAAGACGTACGATTGCAAGATAGGGTAAACGGTTTGTGAAACACAACTGAATTTTAAAGGGAAGTAACCAACTAACTTCTTCCTACGAAAAGCTATACAGGTAAAACAACAAACAAGCAAGATGTTGAAACAAACAGTTCATGACAGCCAACAGAGAGAAAGCACATCTAAGGCAGAATCACACAGAGTCGGTCTCCTCTGTTATATTTATATCCAAAGGTAAACTGAAGAAACTTATTAGCAGACATTAATAGCTGCTTGTTAAGAGGGTACACTGTAGCATACTGAATAGAGGGCAGACACGTTTAACTTCAAATACGCAGGTACATCAGGTAGAGAACATGTAGGCTTAGACACACACACGGGCTCTCAGCAAAGGCAGACAGACTCTCAGCTGAACACGAGACCCTTTGAGGTTTAGGGGACAGCAGTGCTGGAAAAAGTTGAGCCACCAGAACCACCAAACAAACCCCTGGGGGCTAGGAAAAGCACCAAGGCACTTGGTGAGCCACTGGGGGCCAGTAAGAGCTACTGCACACTGACAACATCAAAGGCGAACCATTTAATGTCAGTATTATTACAAAGCTTCTAGTTTCATTTTATCCCTTTGTATAGATGAGTGTTTGTTACAACATGCACCCATCAGGTCCCAGCTCAATGCTTTTAACCACTGCACCACTTGCTGCCATGAAGCATGAGGCCAGCATCCAGGCAGACTGACAGCCCCTGAGAAAGATGCACTCAATAACAGAAATTTAAAAAAACCTCTGAAGATATTTCAGAGGTCTCCACAGCGGGGAGGCTCACGCACCTCTCAGACATAGACCCCACTCAGAGCTTGATGGGCTAGTCTCTGAATCCACTGGCTACTAACGGCAAAGAATCCACACACAAGCCTATTCTCACGAAACACGGATCAGCAGGAAGAGTAAAATTTACTAACACCGTGCAGCAAGAGGGTTTATGTGAGAAAGACAGGCAGTAAACATGGCGGAGAACGTCAGAGAACGGCCGAAGGCCCTCGCGCCAGGAGGCTGCTACAGCGGCTCCTCAGCCACCTGCAGTGGCCCCACACCCACAACTGATCCTGCACCTCCCTCCCAGATTCAGGAGCACAGCAAGAGGGCTCCCCATGGCTCTGCCGAAGCTTGCAGAGGTGGGATTCTGCTTACGAAGAGAGCATGGGACATCTGCAGGGCCAGAGTGATCCCATTTCAAATCCCCCATGTATCCAGCAACATCACCACACACAACAAATATGACTTGGGATCAGCTAAATGGTACACCACTATGTATCCAGCCTTGAGCTGCCATAATAAAGCCAACACTAAAATTTCATTACAATTATTTATTTTAAATATCAACACAGGTTACAGAGCTCCCTGGTGATCTCATCACACCCAAAGCAGAGATGGAGCAGGCCCCATCTACACCCACCCACTAACAGAGGTGAACTGGACACCACCCAAACAGAAGCCCACCTTCTGGGATAAGACCGGGGCAAATGACCAGATAACCAGACCAAAAGCAGCACAGGACCCATCAAAAACTCCCCTTCAATTCAGCAACCTTGGGAAGAAAAACTGCACCATCACAGAACTTCACCTCAGAAAGGCGTCCAATATCATGCCAAACACCTCCCATGGCGACCACACGCTTGAGTCCCAGCATCCCTTAACAAAGCTGGTCTTTATGGACCGCCAGTCGCATCGCTAATTTCCTCCCTGGGCAGACTAAGGTCCAGGGGAAGTATTGCGTCACCCGCAGGATATCTGCAATACTTGCATGCTGCATCCCTTCCTCCCTGCGGTACAAGACTCTGAAGTTATGGACCCCCGTAAAACACACTCAACTAAACTGAACCAGACAGGTCTGCCTCCTGATTACACCACGCTGTAGCAGACTTCATTTTCAATCGCTCCGACAAACATAATTTAAAATTCGCACGCCGAGTAATATTTCAGTATAAGTGCTTAGATCATACTTTAGTTCTCTCTAAAATTAATCCATGCATTTTACCAGCACATTTATAAACTAGGAGCACCTGTTACCTTGAAAGGCGTTCCGATTTTGCTACACTAATAATAAAACATAAGTCCTTGTAACAAAAATTCATTTCACACTCACGATCACATTCCCTGAAAGGTGTGGCGGGAGGGGGCGTGGCCTCTGCTGGAAAGGGACCAGGATCCGCGGGAACGGACCACCTTCTTTCCTTATCATCTGGACATGAATGCAGACCTAAACAACCTGATCTCTGTCGCGTCTCCTTCCAGCGGTTACTGAGGGGGGATTTTAACGGGGAAGTAAAGTGAAATATCCAGATATCTGCTGCTGGACGCCCGAGGGCATGCTTTTGTGTGCCTGCGGGGGGGGGAGGAAGTTCCAGCAGCATGATCACATAAATGCCTGAAATACGAGAATCTCGACCATAGCTTATGGTTGATTTCGGCCAAGGTAGCGAAAAAGGAACGGAGCGTTTCGCTTAAAAATGGTTAAGCAGAGCTCATCCCCCGTGTGCTGGGAGCGATGGGCGCCCAGCGCACACGATTCGCCGGCCAGTTAGGTAAACTGGGGCTGGAGGATCCGTGCTTTGCGCGTCAAAGTCTTACAGCAACAGAGGAGGAAGAGCATAGTGCATTTGCTGAAGCCCTAAACCTCTTCCCTTCACTCTGTGATTCCAACGCCCCGGAATCTTGCGCAACATCCGTAAACAGCCCACCTTTCATTAATGCCCCCCCGACGTTTAATTACCATTCAATCACTTCGCCTCACTTAAGGCTTACAGGCACCAAAGCACGGCCGCTGAAGTCTCTTCATGACGGGAGAATGAATAACTGAAGGGGGCACACCAAGAATGAAGCAGAAGGATCATCAACAGCTGAGTAACATGGATCCATATAGCAGAAAACAGACACCGCATAACAAAGAACAGCCCGATGTGACTGACGTGAGAGCTGTCAAATTATGGACTTATGGAAAAACCGTCTCAAAGTCATTTAAAGCAACACCAACAGAATCCTAGAACGATTTATGGTGAGAAGCTGTTGAAAAAGTTGTCACTTGTCCATCAAACAATAGCCAAGTGGAACTCGCAGTATGACCGCACGCCCACCACCACCAACATAAACAAATAAATACGAATTACCGAGAAAACCCGGTCAGTGCCGGCAGCTCCACACTGCCTGGTTATGCTCCATAACTTCCCTCCACCAATTTCTGAAAATTAAAGTTGACCACCGGTCGGTCAAAAAAAAAAAAAAAGCATGTGCATTGAGTAGGGTGTAGTCTGGAGCAAGCACCCCGGGCCAGGCAGCTGCCCGCCTTGCCTGATCCAGATCTCAAAGCTACCGATGCCGTGTCTCGAAACCCCCTTTAAAAGCTTGGATCCAGATAAACACCGCGCCGCCGGACAAGGTGATCACCGATAACGCGGAGCTCCCCTGTCCAGCGGCGCCGGGCTTCTCCCTCCCCAGTATGGTGACCGACCGGACCCCAAACGGAGACGGCGTGGCTCCGCACGGCTCGGTCCCGGGGGAGAGAGAGAGGACAGGGCTAGAATCCCACATCGTTAGGCCGAGTCCCAGCCTGAACGGGAGACTCGGCTCCGCCGGGCTGGGAAAGGCAGCATCAGTAGGATCGGAGCTGGAGCTGTCAGCTTGACCACGCCAACGTGCTGCCAGGATCAAGACGGCCGCACATGGGCCGGTGTGGGGCTGCCTGGCTCCGGTCTCCGGGCTCTCACCATGAAGTCGCTGCCGAAGTTATCCTCTCCTCTCTGGTCCCCGCTTCGCATGGCTTCAACCCCCTGAATGAACTTCCTCAGGATTCCTGCCTGGTCCATCCTGCCGGGGCCGCTTCCCACGACAATAAAAAAATCCTCTAATTATTATAGCCGATAATAAGGAATGGGTACTTAAATTAATACTAATTCACCAAGGATCGATTCCACATGTTCGCCGCCCCATTTTTTAATTTTCTTTCACATACAAAAAGCAATCCAAATACATGCGTTTCCCTTTCCTCTCCAAATCAATATAATTACTGGAGGAAAAACAGCAAAATTCATAAAAGAAAGCCAACCCGATCGGCGCTGTCGTCCGAGCGCCGCACACTGCTGCTCCGTCCTCAGACACAAAACCAGCCGCAGCGTCCAAAGCCGCTAAGCAACGTCTCCGCCCCTAAGATCCAGTCGCGATTACAATTGGACTCCGGCTCGGATGTCTTGTCATATGATTGGATTACAGTTTACGTCAATCGGGAATATGACAGCCTTTTTATTTTTTTTTTGCAAAAACATAAATGGATGTCAAAAACGTCAATCAAAAGGACCGCAACAGTGAAGCTTCATTGGCTTAAAGCCATGTCAGCGTGTATGACCAGAGGACCATTTGTTAGCGATTTTGTCTCATATATTTAACGTCGCACAACATATGAGGGGGTCATTCAACATCTAACGATTTTGGAATGCGGTTAACGATACCCCTGCCTTGTATTTAAATGACTTCAGTCACAGGTTCTCCAAGTAAACCACACCTTTGGATCTAAATTCTTGTAAATTCAAGCGGCATTCGATAAAAACTAATAGTAGACCAATGTCCTACTTCGACCAAAAACTCGTGGAACTTAAATAAAACGGAGACACAAGTTGTATTTCTATATTTAGATAATTACACACAACAGACCACACACCTACAACAGACAGGAGCCATGCTCACTTCCCGTAAACATACATAGCTCAGGAGGCCACGTGAACCATGCCTAACTAGTGACGCCTCTGCCACGCCCAGCCCAGGGCTCAATCACATACCTTACGAAAGTGTTCACAGTAGCTTAGTATTTGTACCCATGTCAGTTATGCACAAACTTTTCCTTTAAATATTGTTCAGTTTTTCTTCATTCATATTGTAAAGATTGGGCAGAAATAAAGTGTGAATAATTTGCACCCATTTCCATGTCTTAACTAGTTCAGTGAGTGTTTCTTGTATGTATGGCTACTAGGGTCATTCATTAAAAGTATATAGTCAAATTAGCAGAAATAAGTGTTCTAGTTTTTTTTTTTTTTTTTTTTTTAATCTAATGCTCTGGAAAGTTAAAAATAGTAATCACACAGGATATTCAAATATTTTTGCAAATTTACACACTGAGAAGTCACTTCAGCCCATTCTGTAGTTCTAGAATGCTGCTGGTCAGGTCTGCCTTTGACGAGTGGCTTCAGTAGGTCGTGTTATTAGGTATATGACTTACATTTTTCATATGTGCTCTGCGGATGCTTGCACTGAAATCTACAGTTTTTAACAACTGGATATATGGTATCGTCTGGGAAAATTTAGACTAAATGCTGTGCTGTGTCATACAGCTGCATTGCAATGCACGGGATTTCATACATTAAGCTTCTTAGTCAGATATGAGCCCTCAGCCACTCTGCTACCTGCTGCCCCTGAGCACCTGTGCAAAATACAGTAAAGAAATCAACTGAATTTGGAAATGCACTCGCTGCCTGTGATTCCACTGCCAGCTGCTTTTAAAGCAGCTCACTTATTTCCAAAACTGTTCATTAAAACAATGAAGAGCTCCTGGAGGAGCAGACCGGTGGTTCAGGGTCACAGCTTGCTGGATTATGGATTGCTATCCAGAAGTGCTGTCCAACCCCCGGGAGGCAGAGGAACGAACACATTCCCTCATCCTAATACCTGCCTCCACAGGGAAGCGTTGAGTGTTTTTCTGGGGAATGTGACATTAAAGTCTGTACATGTTCAAGTGTGTCTGTAAGCACAAAAGAGTCAATTATGAAGGAGGTTGTAAAAAATATTACAATCCTCAAATGTGCAAGATGAATGAAAAATGAGCTAATGTACGCAATATGATACCTGTTTAATTGCTCCCCAGTTTACTTCGGCTGCTTTTTTTTTTACTGAATATTAAAATTACAGAGATATATTACCTTACAACAGAGCAGGACCAATACAGCTTGAATATCTACATTCTGCATCAAACTGGGTAGATTCTACATTTCCTGTTTTTTATAATGCTGTAGTTAAATGGCATAGCATTATAAAAAAGGAGCATTTTAAGAAATGTATAATACTTAATTTAGTTTTGGATCCCCACAGTCTGGATCATGATAAGCATTTGAAAGATGCATGGATCTTGGATGCATGACAGACACGTATTCTTGCCTGATGCCCCCAGCTGATGGAAAACTGAATATAATTGCACATCCAAAACGTTTTCTGAAAACGAGCAATTTGCAATTTCCTAGCGCTCATAAAGGGTATTCCAATTAACGCCTCAATTTAATTTTAACAGTCCGCGAAATTGCTCAGCTAGATCAGTGAATAAAAGATTCTTTTTTTAATTATTTTCACATGCCACAACCCTTCACAGATGAGAGGAAATGCTAATGTCACACGACATGGAAACTGCTCTAGTGATAGCACTGTGGCCACTTCTGACAACCATTGTGATGCTCATAATAGCTGTTCATTCAATTATAGTATAGGAAAAAAAAACATTTTTGATGATTTTACTATTTATTTTTTATGTTAACTTGTCCATGAGAAGATGTATCTTACACACACAATGTCATGTCAACTGCTTGTAGAAAGAAATTATTTTTCAGTGACTTAGTGGCAGGAAATATACTCGATTAAGATTCTAAATTAAATCATCAATAGGACAGAACAAAACAGCCTTATTCATGACAAATTCTTCTCCATTGCTCTAAGGTTCCATAAAGACTCAAGTAGGGCCCTGAATTACCAAGGCGAAAAAGGAGTTAGGCACCCTATTTAGCCTAGGTTCTATTTTAATGATAACAAAACTCTCTTTGAAAGAAGGGCTGATGGCTGGGGGGAGGCATTATGCAGCCAAGCCACTGAGGAAACAGCAAGCTTAGAAAGGAGCAAGCAAGGCATTATGGTCCTCCGAGCCTCAAAGGGTTGGCATGAAAATCCTGAAAAACGTCTTAGAGACATCTTAAGCAGGAGAAATCCCTTGGTCGCCGTTTTTAAGCTAGCTGATGGCTGTTTCAGGCCTATTCAGAATCCACCCATCTTTTGTTATTATTCAGGAATCCTAATCATATAAATATTCTGCTCACACCTTTTTATGCTTTTATTCTTAATTTTTTTCTCCTAGCCATCTCCACCTTTAAGGGATTTGTGACCTGGTCCTGCTTGATAAGACTACACAGAAATGTAGTGCTGTGTGACAGCTAACAGTTGATGTCACAGCTGAGCACTCAGTCTGGGAAAGCAGGAGATGAGCACTTTTCCACCAGCTATCATGAGGTAAGACACCAAAGACCCAGCCATGCTTGTCTCTAACACTCGTGCGAAAAAGCTATGAATCTTAATCCAGACTTTTCTTTTACGTTGACAGTTACCCTTGAGGGAGTTTTCACTAAATGTATCCAACATGCTGAATTTCTGGAGTAATTTCATTATTTGAATTATATGCATCCTCAGTTGTTTCACACTGTTGCCAGTTTCATGGTAGGATTCAAGGACGGTAAGGTGGAGAAAGATACCAACAGGAGATAAGCTCTTCGTGGCCTTGGGGAGCACACCAGGCCTACTCGGTGTAGCAGACACCTCCCTGGTGGACTAGAGATACAGCATTGAGCCAGGATACAAGGTTTCCAGGGTGAGGACAGGCCAGAGGCTTGGCCGGGGATGGGTAGTATGAGTCAGACACACATGGCTTCACACTCAGACGACGGGTTATGGTTGGTTCTACACGTCCCCTAGGGGCACTGCATGCTGGCCAGGCCTGAAATCTAATCTCATCTGTATATGTGTGTGTCTGTGTCTCTCATGGCAAGCAAGATAGGATATCCATCCATCCATCTTCTAACTGCTCATCCTGCTTAGCGTCGTGAGGAGCCTGGAGCCAATCCCAGGTGGCATAGAGCGCAAGACTAGGGTACACCCTGCATGAGAACCCAGTAAGATGAGTAAGATTTATGAAAACAAAACAATTTCTATGCAGATGTACTTGTAGAAATGGCAAATTTCATCTGCACGATTTTGCCTCTGATTGTCTGCTCTTCATTGTAATTTTCATCTGTCCTTTTCATCCTTTAATGGACCTTTGATGCACAGGAATCTGTGAAAAAAAGAGCAGCACATCTGCCTCTGTCGCCATGACGCTGAGCCCTCTGTCATTCATTAGCAGCTATGGTGGTCCCTGGGTTACGTGTGACACAGATCACCTCGCGGCATGCTATGGAAAAACTGGTCAGGGGTGACATGAAAAAAGAATTCAACCAGATGTCTATAGGGAATTAAAGAACGTTTGTCCACACCGTGTCTGTTACACACAGCTGGGGTGTGAGTTCCCTAAATGGTGCTCTTGCCATGTGATTTTTACTTATGTGTTGATGAAGGAAGCAGCAGAGAAGCACTGAGGAACCAACATAGCAAAAATCCAGTGAGAACAAGAGGAAGAACAGAAGGAAAAGCATGCAAATTCAGTAACTGCCAAGGCATACCTAGAACACAGGAATGATGTGTGTAATAATATTATGTCAAGGATGTGTCTGAACTGTTCCACAGCTGCTCTCAGAACATGCCTTCTTAGCCAAAGAGCTACTGTGGTGACAGAACTTTCCTTGCCACATTAAAACCGGACCTGCCAAAAAAACAGTCGTACAATTATATGATCTCCCATTTTTGCTTTTGGTTTATAGCCTGATCCAGAAAAAATTCTTGTCTTTCTGATACTCGTTTCACTGGCCTGAAAAATCTTAGTTTTCTTGTAATACTGTAAACTTAAGTGTTCTAAACATTCTCTGAAAAAGTCACAGATATTGCCCGGCTATACTTAGGTAAATCAGACACTACATACCCAAGTCGGATCTCAACTTTGAGCACTAAAAACGGTCAGGATCAGTTCATTGCCGGTTTCCATGCGAACACAAAGGAATGTTTCATTGGGTTGCGTCAAGCTAACAAACCCATTTCTGCCAAAGGTGCCCAAATTTCAGAAGCGTGTGTGTTGAACGAGCTGCTTGAGAAAACGAATGTACACTCAAGGCCTGGAGCTCAGAATCGGTGCTTCTGCTGAAGGATTTGCTTCACACAATCAGTAATGGGGGATGCCTTGGACGCTGCATCATCTTCTTTCACAGATGACTGGAAACAGGTCAAGCAGACAAGGGAGCCAAGGAAATCGACCCAGCTTCTTTCTGCAGACACAAAAGCGTAGCTCGTGTGGAAGCTGTTGCCTCGGGTCTGAGCCCAGGGCACAGTCATGTTTTGCATTGCAAATACGCAAAGGTTTATATTTACCAGTACAACAACAAGAAGAAGAATAATCCTTCACAAGCTCAGGCTCTGCAGACGGAGTCAGTTGCTTGTTATTACATCATGCTGACGGGGCATCAAACAGCATTTCGATCGGGCGCTAAATGTTACGTTTACGGTTTAAAAACGTAAAGATGTAAACGGCCCGGCTGCATGCTTGAAGAAGATATGCACTGCATTAAATTCCTTTACTTTTGAACTGCTGCTCCTGCGTAGAAACTGTTAGGGAAAGGTACAAATATATACTAGAGTGCCCTGCAAATACATGCCTTATCATAAATGTTTTTGTATTCTTACTCATCCATCTATCTTCCAACCACTTTCCTTGGTCAGTGTCATAGGGGTTCTTTAGCCCATCTCAGACAGCACAGGCATAATACCAGTCTACACCCTGGAAAGAACTGTTTTACTGCATACATTTTCAATATAATTTCACTATATTTTTTATACTTAAGAGCAACATACAGACTATAATCTACCACTGACAGATGTATTGTCTGTACAGGTCTTTGACAAGCTGGGTATCTAGTAAAACTCACTCGATTCTTCCATGCTCTTGTATTAGCTGAAGCACTGAATTTCACACATTTATTTAAACATCATCTGTGTTTTCTGTCGAAAAATTTTTTCACATTCCAGAGACATCTAGCAGAAAAAAGACCAGCAGGATGAAGACTCTGACAGGATATCAATAATAAGGATTTACATCAAAAGAGAAATATTTTCCTTCAGTAATACCTTATTGGGTTTTGTGTTTTTTCATTTCTGACCTATTCAGTTGTCTGCATGGCACCCCAGTCTGTCAGGAAGCAAATGACAGCTGACACGTCCCACAGTTCAAATCCCTGTCACGCCATCATGTAACACAGATAGAGAGCACAGTGCCTGAAGAACAGGTAACTGGCAGCTGTCCTCAAAGCCATCAAAGTTGTGACATACAGCAGGTGACGAGGATGCACGCTGTCACACATCGCAGACTTTGTCGGAAGAACACCAGCTTAGGTCCTGATCAAAGTTCCTGAGTACACATTAACACACTTAGCAAAGGAACTACTTTTCCAATTTTGCTGCATTTTTATCATACAGTTCTTAGAATGAGTTTTTGTGTTGTTTGTCAGGGCCGACATAGAGGTCAAACCTAAATTCATAACCTACTCAATGCCATCGTACCACAGCCCATACTGTACATGAATGGCAAAGCATCTGGTATGAAGGTATGTGTGAGCACATCCATATGTGCATGCGTGTGTTCGCCCTTCCTTGCACTCGCCTGTATATGTACATGCCATTAGCGTGTATACGGGTGAGTTTGAGTGTTACACGTGCCTGTGAGCACCTGCACGTGCAGCGATTCCAGTCTCAGCACGTGTCAGGCCCAGTGGCCCCACAGCACGACCAAAGCTCGCAGCAGCTGAGCACTGGAATGTTCTCAGACAAGTCTCAACAGCTCTGCTGGGGAGTGGAGGCACAGGCCGTGAAAAAATGCTTCCCTGTTCTACCGTCTGCACCGTCATGCCAACCAGCACTCTGGGAAAAGCACATTATACGACAACAGGTCCCGACCACTTACCTCCACAGGGTAAAGATATCTAAACCGCCTTCCAGAAAGTGTTTTCAGATTTACAGACACCAGCCAATCCATCGACTTCTGGGCTGCTGTCTGTGGCACTTGCAGGGTCACTGCATTTTTTAAATCACTCTTGTAATACCCTAGATCATTTCTAGGAAAAAGCCTCAAGCACCATAGCATAGAATGACCTATTTTGGATTCTTCAAATAGCTGCTCTGAGGTCACAAGAAAAGATACAGGGTTGTGTTTCAAAACTCAGCCGAGACAGAAACATTCCTTTCTTTCTTCATAGTTCACGCATCTTCCTGTTTCATTTAACACTTGTTTGACATTTTGCCATTTTCTACCTTTTATTTTCACCGCAAATTTAGATGTAGATTTAGAAACAACAGATGAATCCAGAATGAAACTTCAGCTGCCTGCATGGAAAGTGGAAAACTGTCTGCTAGAGCCAAGAAACAGTCCAAAGAAACCAAGGTCATAAAGTGTCAAACAATATCTGGTGTTCCCAAGTACCTGTGCAGTGCCTGTGTCACTGTACTGCAGTGACTATTGAAAAGAGATGAGCGCTGAGGTTTCCTCATTAATTCAAGCTGCGTGTGCCTGTAGCCCCTGACCGAGCCAGATGCCCCTCACAACAAGATTACCCATGAGCCACCGCCTCCGGCTCTCTTGGCATGGGTGACGTCTGCTGGGATGGCTCTTTGTAAATAAAGGGCTGTCTTGCTTACTCTGACGGAGCTGAGGTGAGATTTAACCTTGGCTGTTTTCTTTTAGAGGAAACCCAGAGAGAGAGAGAGCGAGAGAGAGAGAGAGACTGACAGCTTCGATCCCATTGGACCTAACAACTTCTTTTGACCTTTAGTTGAAGTTCAATTATGTATCCATCTTCTAATTTGTTAAGCAGGTCATTTTTTTTCAGAATGATATACAATCTTACTCCTTGCACACATTTCTAAACCCAGATATTTTATTTAAATAGTTTAGCCCTACTTCCAATCTTATTGTGCCAAGTAAAAGCAGCACGGCCCTTCCCCGGTTCCTATGGGCCTGAGTCAGGAAAAAAATGCAAAAAAGGCAAAGGTGCCTCTGAGCACATGACACAGAACACAATGGGTGTAGGAGTAGGTCTCCAAGGATCCTTTAAATGTGGCAAATTAGCAATTATGCACAAATTGTTTCAGTGCTGGGTGGAACAAGCAGGGTTGCAAATGTCACACCAGCACTGGGACTATGAACACACTCACGAGGGGTGGAACTTAGGAAGACAGTGGGTGGGGCCAGGGCTCTGCGGCAGAGGCTTATAAAATGACTATAAAAAGTCTCCCATTCTAAGGTGTGAGAATTACTACTGTAGATAGAAACATGACCACAGCAGCAATCCCTGAGTGAAGTCAGACAGATTCATACCTTCGCATCATTATGATTCAGGCCAGACTGAATCTGCTCTTTTCATTTTACCTCTTCCCTGCCTGGACCAAAGAGAGATTCCCACTGAGTTCTAGTCGCAATAAAAACCAACAAAAGCATGAACGTGTCAGTCAAAGGCAGCAAAAGTCCCGGCTAGAAGGTACTGAGCATGAAACATGGAGAGCAAACCAAAATTAAAGAAAGACATCCGCAGCGTGCAGGGAGAGGCAGGCACATTTGCATAAACACAGCAATACCGCCAGAAAACAAGATTAAGGGTCCTGAGCTTCATAGTTTTTTCATTAGGCTCAAACTGAATGGGAAATAAAGACATCTGTCTTTCTTGCACAATGGAATTTAATACACAGTGTGAAGAAGACTGCCTTTGTTCAGTAAGTATCTGAGAGTCAGTAATCCAGTAGTCTGGTACTGAAGAACTGTTGGTATTTACAATGCCATATGTGAAGAGAACAAAGACATTATCTAGAAATATCATTTCTCTCATGAATCTAAGACTAGTCATTTTACTGCAAGACAGCAAAATAATAATGTCTATTTGGTAGCAGAACTAACTTTGTAGACCCAGTAAAATCAAATTCAATGGCCTATTTGGTATTCTGAAATTTAAAAAACTTCACAGCTTTAAAACACTATCAAACGTGAAAATAGGTACATGAACATGATAGCATAATAGTTAACATTATACTGAGAAAGGCAGTTTTACTTGTTTGCCGTTAGATTTAGCAACATATACGGAAATTCTGGAGAATTACGACATAACTGAAATAACCTGTTATATTTACGTTTATATTACGGCTTTTAAATGTTACTGTGTGTAATAATGTAAGAATGAATTGCTGTTAATTGCCTTCAGGAAGGGCCATTATATGACAACGTGGAATGGCTGAAGACGTTACGTCTTAATCCGAAAATTTCTGATTCAAGTTGCTGGAGAAACTGTGGTGTAATACTTTTAACCCGCCATTTAAATGGAATCTGTCGAGTATGCAAACTTTAAAAATGCAGCCAACCTTCGTGTCACACCTTTTTGTTTGGGATCATGTTTCTCTGATATGAAGATTCCAGTGTCTCGTTCCAGAAAGTGGGCTTAACAAATCCTATAGTTAAACCTGAATTCTGATTGTAGAAATTCGGGGAATCGGCCTTTCAGCTTTCTCCAATCAGAATTTTAACTTTTAAGTTTAAATTTTAATTTTAAGAATTTTAATTTAACTATAGAATTTTTTACATTGTTTTTTTTTTTTTTTTACTATTTTCTACAGGATTTATAGGCCCACTTTCTGGATTGGGCTCTTAGTACTTCCAGCCAGGAAAACAACGGGAGATCGTGTTTACGAGGTCAACGTGAACTAAAAAAAAATTAATCATGAGCGCCCCCGTGCGGAGAAAAACACGTGATGCAGTGAAACTTTGCAGTCGAATATATTACACTGATTTACTGTACTATATATTAAAATGTTAGGTCTAACACCAGAACTGTTACGCAGGTGAACATGGTACGCAGCCGGAATCGTTTCAGCAAAAAATGTCAAGTAGTAGTTATATAAAACGGGTATGAAAATGATAGGCGAATATGCGACAAGAGGCATTATAATGTACTGTATGAAAAAGTGCAAATGGTTCTTATTTTATATGGAAAGTTTTTCATCCACAGATGTAAATGGGCAAGGAAGACTCCAAGGATAAAACAGTCTATTTACTTTATTTCGAGACCCTACGGGGACTGAAAAAACAAAGTCTCAAAGACACATGGAATATATAAAACCTTGGATTTGTCTTTAGATTAATCCTTGTAATTGTTCTTTAATTTGCTTCTCTAAGAATTATATTTTTTCTATATTGTGGACCCTTCTTTCGATTTTTTTGTCAAATCATGTTTGAGAATTTAATAAAGAAAAGCTGCAAATGGCAAATAAGGATTCCATCATCATATTCATCTTCCTCATTGTGATCTTTAAGTTATGTGAAACCACATTCCAGGAAGTTTCTCTCGGCTGCCTCCCCACAGTTTTCATTGCGTCCCCGTCAGGTGACAAAATCAGCAGCGGCGTTCAAAATTCCAATCACTCGGAGAGACTGCTCAGATAGCCAATCAGAGCGCCGGGAACCTATGCGTGATCTGTGGAGGCGGGGCCTCTGTCGTACTGCGACATGTACGCTGTTATAAGACATGTCGTTTGAAAACCGAATAATTAAAAACAACATGCATGCAGCATCAGGGCCGCAAAAAAGAGGTGTGTCCACTGTCAGCACTGACGGGACAAATGAGGCTTCAAAAACCGTGTTGGGTGGGCGCACCCTGAACTAACCAATCAATGCTGACTCTAACTGAGGCTTCAAAACTCGTGGTGGACGCGAGAATCCAGAACTGACCAATCATTGCTGGCGCTAAAATGCTATCGCCAACATTGATTGGTGGTTGTGGATACTCCCACCCACCACGGATTTTGAAGCCTCATTTGTCTCATCGCTTGCTGTCAGTGGAGAAATGACGAGCTGGGAGGTTCCTGTGGACTTGTGTGTTTTACACTTGAGTGAGGAATCTGGGCTCCTGACGTTGGAGGAAAAAGTCGAGAGGAAACGGACTTCATGCCCGGCTATATCTCATCATGGTGCACGTTATATTTAAATGTGAAACGACGCGTTTTCGCACATCTCTATAACACTGTTTTGCTCCCGCATTGCTGGCAGGGAAGTCGTGGTCAAAATCAGCACTTATGCTTAACTTAAGAAAAACATTTGATCTACACAAGGATGTGTTCTCGCATATCTGGAGAAATGACGATTCAACGGGAAGAGTGACGGGCAAGTACTTTTAGTACTTTAAAATGTAAAGGTAGTAACGTTACAGGAACGTTCTCTGCTGGGTACATAAGTCATTCGTCTTCGCTTTGCTAATTACACAGAATGGATATAATTCACGCCAGTAGTGGAACTATGTTTAATATACTGTATTACAGGACTTGCATGATGAGATTTATTTAAACGTCAGAAGCTGATTGAGGGAACACGCTAACAGGCTCCCTCCTGAACTTCATGCTGGTGACAGGCAGTGATTTTTACCTGTGATTTTATGTGTTGACTTGTTTTGTAGCAGAACCAGACGGTAGGATCCACAACGTTGAGAGAGATGGGGGTGTCCTATATTCGTGGAAAGTATGTGCACAAGCAACAAATCTGACTAATGCTCACAGTGATAAACATCAAAATCAGACAGCACAGTCAGGTAACATCAGTCGTATGGAAAGAGCAGGTGTTCAGAGTGTCGTCAGGTAGCTTTCCTGCAGACATTCAGCCAAAAATGATCAAAACGGCTCAGCATCAACAAGGCTATTGCAAAAATAAAAAGGGTTTAATTTAAAAAAAAAAAAAAAACAGTGTGTATATAATTATTGATTGTCACAAGCTTTTTAAAATGGTACTCAATTTCCCATTTCCCCGATAGGAAACCCCTGGGACTACCAGAATTGGGAAATATGATCTTAACACAAAGGAACATAAGGTATGAGATGAGGCAGTAGATGTCTTTCCCGTGAGGATGGGGGGTAGGAGAGTAAAACTCTCTCTTGTCTTTTGTCAGCTTCTCTATGTTTTTGATGAAGAGGTGTTCGTCACCAGCTGCTCTCTCAACAAGGAGGAGACTCTTCTGGGTAAGCATCCTCAGCTGGACCTGGATCAGACTGGGCCTTTTTATTTTGGATCTACATCACCCTTAGTACCCACCAGCCAAGAATTGTGACATTTTCTGTCTTATTTGCACATGCCCAGAACGAAAGAGGTTCCCTTTGCGAACGTCTCACGGCAATGCGTATGTTTTACAGCGGTCACCCTATCACAGATGTCAAAGAAGGAGCATCAGCTGAGACCAGGTACGCACTCTCGTGCTATTACGCTGGTGGTGAGATGGTGTGGTTGTTCATCTCGAGCTGGGAACCATGTGTCGCTTGTCTTCAGTTAGACACTATCCTGCCATAAGTCACAGGATATGTGTAGCTATGAGCAGAAATGAACAATGTGTTGACCTCCGTTTGGTCTAGAATGACTGTTTTAAAGAGCCATTGAAGAATTGTTGGACATCTTAGCAGAAAGAAGGTGCCTTTGTGTATCAATCTAAGCTATCAACCACTGGAACTGGTGGCTTTACCTTCCTCAGATGCTGTGGTCCCATTCTTCCTAAATGTTCTGTCAGATCAGAGCTGGATATCTTCTGGTGTGTTTCCTGTGACTTTTAGCTTAATTGTGAGTGAATGAGTGTGTGTGGGTGTCTGACTCTTAGCTTGGTTGTGAGAGAGTGAGTGTGTGTGGGTGTCTGACTCTTAGCTTGGTTGTGAGAGAGTGAGTGTGGGCGTCTGACTCAGCTTGATTGTGGGTGAGTGAGTGTAGGCGTCTTTCCCCTCATCTTCATTTGAATGTAAAGGACATGAGTAAAAACCAGTACAGTCAGTAGAGTGTGTTGTGCTGAATTGACTGGCACAAAAGTGCTTCTTGTGACAGGAAATTAAACGAGGGAATTGGCTGGCAGGGCCTCTTCTCTCTCTCTCTGTCTTACTTTTTTAGGGTCTTTACCGTTTTAATACCGCCAGTATTAAACTTGTACACTCCTGCTATAATTACAGCAGTCTGTGACCCGGTGGACCTTCATAACTCCAAAAATGCGCAGGCATGGTGATGTCAGTTACACATAAATCTGAATGTTCATTCCTGTGTTACTGCTCCTCAGCTTCAAAGTTCCTCACTCTGCTCATGGAGATACAGCCAGTAAACAACACTAAGGTGCTCAAGGCTATGGACTCTGCTGTCACAGTTCAGGTACTGGGATTAGTGGAGTAAATCACAGCAAACCGTGAAAACCAGACACCATTGCTGCGTATAGCCACGCTGGACATGTCAGTTGACTTTAATATCCTGTACTGCATAATCATAATTATCACATCCACATTGCATCATCTCATAGTTTAATTAGCCATCGTAATGTCCTATTGTTGTGGTTGACTTGCTTTAACAACACTTGTTCTCCTCTATGAAGTTTCTGCATCCAGAGCCTGGGAAGAAATCAGTGACTGAGAGCCACCTGTTGCTGATAGTAGAAGATGGATGTAAGTGAGGTTCTTGTGAACATATAGTGGTTTAGGTTCAATTTTAGATGCTTCATCTTAATTTCCAGCCAGCTCTGCCTTTTTACCCTGGGGTTCTTCTGGACAAATAGGATGTCCTGGTCTCTGTTGGTCATGAGGATGCTTATGCTTATATGGTGCTTCTTCTCCCAGATGTCGAGCAGTTCCAGATCCCCCTGACTGTACGTGAGGGCTACCGCGTGGTACGTTCTCCCCATAATTTGCTGACGTACTGTGAAACTGTTTCCTGCTTCGTACCAAGATTCAGCTAATTTCAGGTTAAACCATTGCACATCACCGACAAAACTCTTTTTTTTTTTTTTCCCGGTGAAATCATGTTCCTATCGATATATCCTATTCCAGGTCATCCAGAACCCGGAACGTTTGGCAAAAGATAGGGTTGCAGAGGATCTCAACTGGGCACAGTGGGATGTAGAGACACAGAGACTGTTCTACGTCATTTCCAGGGTATGGGAACCATTCCTTTCCACCCTAAACACTGTGGTCTGTGTTGACTTTTAAGGACTAGAAGTGGTATTGTTGTTTTGTACACTCTCTGTTTCGATTTCCATCTGATTCTTTGTCTTTGTTCCTTTTTTGTTGGTGACTGTCTATCTGCATCTTTTTTCAACCAGGAAAGAGCCCTGCTAAAGTGTCTGCAGTTTTACCCCGACTGTAACTGTGAAACTGTGGTGAGACTTTCTTATTTCTGTGAAAAATGCCCTCAGTTTCAAACTTTGCATTACCATTCAAGCCAAATCTTTCGCATCTCCTCTCTCTCCAAAGTTTGAGCTTCCTGTGGATTTGGCCACCAATCCCTTCTCATCTATGAGGTAAATTCAGCTTGATAATCACTTACCTACTGATAACGCTGGTCCACAAACCCTGGTCATTTACTTCATATAACACCAAAGGGGGAAAACGTACAGGTGGGGTTTGAAGCCGCAGTTTCTGCAATAAAAATAAATGCAGTCATAAAATAGGTCATGGACATTTTTTTTTTTTTGGCTTTTGTTTTTGTATGAATTTATGTCCAACCATTCTGGCTTCTCTGAGATTGCAGCCTGTGTTCATCCTTGACTTCCACTTCTAGGCTTGTTAACCTGGGCTACGACCATCACAAAGGTGACAGAGTGGAAGATGGAGGAGTTAACTTCGCCGTGTTCACCAGCAAAACAGGTAAATGTGGCCCCGTCTCTGCTTTAGAAGATGGTGTCAGATGTAGTGTGTGAATTGTGACGTGGCTTCACTGTTTTCATTTTACTTTCTCCTCCTACATGCATACATTGAACCTGGTTCTTGAACCTTCTAGAAAGTAAGTGTTAATTCTAAAAGGCAATCATGTGGCTGAGGACCATTGCAGTGATTTTCAATTCAATTCAATTCAATACAATACAGTCTACAGACTGTAATCTAGTCAAGTTGTTGTGATCACTTGCTAATGAATTCTGATTTTCTGATTCGCAAATTCAGGCCTTTCTCTCTCCCTGCAATTTGTGTGCCCTCTTGTTCTTGTAAATTAATATAGATGTATATAAATATATCTTGTGTATTTATATATTTATATATCTACATTAATGTATGAGGATGTCTCTCTAGTTGGGGGCGTAGGTGAGCTTTGGCTGTCTGGAAGCTTGATTTTCAAAATGCACAGTGAGTCTTTTGTGACTTGTGCATTGGCCAAGCAGGACGTCACCTCACTCAATATGCACATTGTAGAATACTGCAGTGACAGATGAACTCTCCATCTTCAGCCAGAAGGCTGTTTCAGAATGTCATGTCTATGACCATGTTGGAGCCTGCTTTTAACCCCGCAATGGTCTTCTGCAGGAAGCATGTGTGTGTGCTACAGTCAGCCTCTCTGTGCTGAGGATGACGTCACGTACACCGTTTTATTCGTGCACCGAGGTACGTCGCTAATGGTTGTGTGATAGTTTAGGCCCTTTCTCATATTGGCCTGAAATGTAACACATCTCCTGTCCAGCAGGGGGTGATGTGTTACCGGTACCATCCGGTGTCTTTGGGACGAACGCTGGTGAATGTGATGACTGGATATGTATCAAACCTAGTTCTCTGTCTTGCTTCTTATTAATTAATATCACTGCAGCCTGTCCATTTTACATTCTTGTTTGCCTCCTCAGCCTTGTAAGTGTGTACTGGGTTAGGGAATGCACTGTTCTTGCTCCCCCTACAGGCCACAGCAGGACCTACACCGTGTCCCAGAGAGAAGGCTTCACCTTCAGCTCCAGCATACTCTTCTTTCAGCTTGGTGAATAGAAAGTTCTAGGCTTCCCTCTCCCTTGAGGGTCCCCGTCTGTCCCTGAGAGAGGCTCCGTCTGAAGACCTGTGTCTCTTGCAGGATACTACATTGTGGTGTACTTGGCTGATTGCTTCCTGCACTTGATCAATGTCAGGCAGCAAGATCTACCATGCTACAGCCTCTTCCTCTCAGGTGAGGCCTGGTCACTGTTCTTGTCCATTTCTAAGTGTATATTTTTTTTTTTTGTGACTGTTGTCTATTATAAGCATGAGATTTTATAGCATCAATGGAGAGAACAGACACACACACGCACACACAGGTGCATCAGTCTTAGTGGCTGATGAATAAGCCGGCTTTTGCTCGACCTCAGTTTTTAATGTCTAGAGTCGTATGAATTCTGTCACTTTGCATGACATTTCAGGTGTCAGCCTGGTTCAGATTTAGTACTTCCTAAACTCCAATCATTTGGGGATCTGCTAAAACCATGCTTCCTGGTCTGGTCAGCTTCTGATCTCGTACCTTTTGCCTGTTGCCTTTGGGCGTCCAGGTGCCAATGCCAGCTTGGGTCCAGTGTGCCCAGGCTGCCTGGTTCTGACCCATCCCAGGGCCACATTTTTGGACCCACACATGGGCCGAATGTATCGTGCTGACTTCAGCAGCACCACCTTACTGCAGCTGTTACGGCAGCCTGGGCCGGATGCCCAACGGTTGGCCGCGCTACACTGCCTGCTGGCATACGTGGGCCCCGACTCCGAGGTGGAAAGGCAGGTAAGGACGAGCATTAAGCCTGGGCCCTTTGTCTGTCCCTGACCAGAGCCAGGCTTAAAGAAAGCATGCTGTCTGTGAAAGGCTGCATTGTGCTAGCTTACCTCTGGCAAATCCAGTTAGGTCCTGGTATGTCGCCCAGGCATGAGGGAGCACAGACGGCTCACATGCCTGCTTATCCCTTGCAGGTCATCGACTGGATCTGTGAGAGCGTGATGCCACTGGAAACATTCGATCAGATACAGGAGTTCATCCTGGGTGAGCGACGGGAGGGTTCCCACCACCTTATCTCACATTTTTTCTTTAGCATGACTTTGATGTACTCTCGCCTTCCTGCCCCAACGTCAACAGCGTCGCTCTTCAGGACAGTATACCAACAGGCCTCGAGTCTGGACAGCATGGAAGTGCTGCCGTATTCCTCTGTGTTTGAAAAGAAGGTGAGGCCTAGACCACATTTGCTGCCTTCTGTCTTGTTAAAGCTGTTATTTAGGACATCAGTATACCACACCACACGTCTCCCCTCAATGAAGTGGTCATTCCACCCTAACCTAAAATTTAAAGCATCTCACTCAAAAAGCTTCTCAAGGAAACGTCATATCTAAATCACACAAATATCTAACAGGAGGTGGAAATTTAACGTCTCCTGGAAGATTAAAACAAATTGTGTATTTAGTAGCGAAATCTGGAGCCAGCGAGAACATGCAAGTCGCATTATACCTGTTCATTAACTTCAACGACCATTTGAAGCAGTGGATGTTTTCAGGACCTGTCTGATGGCCTGAAGCTCATTCCTGGGGTGAAATTCACCTCTGAGCTACTTCCTCCACCTGTGTTCCAGGGGAAGGTAAGATTTACCTTGATCCTCTGTGTTTGGCAATGGGTCTTCTCTCCTATGAAGTGGAGTTCAATTGTATTCAATTCAAGTTGATGTATATAGTTCCTTTAACAAAAAGCATTTGTCACAAAGTGCTTTACACTTCTTCTTAATCTTCTGTTTTCATTGCCTGTGGGACCAGAACAGAAACACTCAGACTTAAGCTGGAACTGTAACTTTGAGTTCTAGGCTGCCACCACATTGAAGGTCTGTATCCGCTGCATGGGTTCATCTTAAACTTGATACTGCGGTTTTGTTCAAAAAGGTCCAGAATCTCCAGGGTTACTGGGAAGAGCTACAGTGGAACACGGAGAGGGTGAAGTACTTTGATGCTGTCCCGAACCCACGCTTCAGAACATCAGCCATCCGGACTGAATGGACCAGGCTGCAGAATGAACTGGTGAGGGCCTGGAGAGCGTTCAGAACCAGGGCTGCACACGGGCTGCAATGTGCAGTGAGACGTCAGTCTTTTATTTGTTCTGGTTCTCTGAGGACACTGGCCTTGCATTTTGTTCTCACCTATTAAAAAGTAAACTAAATGACAGTTTAAACAAGATTAGGAGTGGAAAGCTGCAGGCTGGTAACCCACTGAATTATTAGATGAGCTGAAGGAGAATGCCAAGGCAGGGAATACCATTTTCGTCTGTCTTCTTTCCCCTCAGAAGTCAGAGAGAACAAAGCCCTCGAACCTCTTGCGCAACGTTGAGGAAAATGCAAGGAAGTAGGTGGTGAACAGCCAGTGGGGATGTGGTGTGTGTCGGGAACCGAAAGTGCAGATGTGATGGCAAACGGTGTGCAGGCGGCCTCTGCACGTCGCATGTGACATTACCGCCATGGCAAAGAGTATCAGTGGGTGTCCAGAAATGCAGGACTCTGGTCACGCTCCAGAGCTATATGGCGATAGCTGAGGGTGGCAGTTTCTCAGTTCAGGGTATCATCATCTCATTTTCTCTCTGAGGGTATGAACGCGTTGGCCTGTGTAATTCTGGGTGAAATTCCCCTTTCAGCACTGCCATCCTTCTTCCTTTGGTCCCACAGGGTCTTATCTTCAGTGGACACCTGGCAGTTTGGTGAGTGTTTCAGAAAGATGGATTTTGGCCCAGCATCTGCCGACGTAATGAATTGAAACAAGAATCTTGATTGTTAGGGAAACGAAGGGTTCTGTAAAAGCCTGGAGTACACTGCTGTAGTACCATTGAGAAAAGCGTTAAGTGTAACTCACTTTCGTCACGTAATGAAGTGTGTTGCAGACCTTTGGAGGGAGGGGCGGTTTTAAGTGAATTATGGGATATTTTCTTAAAAACTGACCAGCCTTTTGTGTCTCAGATAAGAAGGTAGTTCCTCTGTTCCACAATGAAGATCACCAGCAGAGGGCACTGATAGGCCTGGTAGGTTCACAGCACTCACTGTTTTACAGTGTAGGCCAGAGGTCTCCAACTCTGGTCCTGGAGAGCTACTGTCCAGTAGGTTATCTATTCTACCTGGCTTCTGATGAGCCACACCAGTTCCTGGTATTTACCTGAGAACAGGAATTGCTCATCAGAAGCCAGGTAGAATAGAAAACCTACTGGATAGGAGCTCTCTAGAACCGGAGTTCGAGACCCCTGGTGTAGGCCAATGTCTTACCACCCCTCATGGACCTTAGGGTTGGGGTCCGCTGTAGGACTGACTGGAGCTGAACAGATGCGCCAGTCAGTTAGGGTCTCGTCAGGACTGGGCATGGAGCTGTCTTAGTACCTGGACACTAACTTCAGTGTGTGCTTTCACTGCATTTGAACTGAAACCTGAAGAAGCCCATTTCGTTCTATAGATGGTGGACAAACTGCGAGAACACATGAATAGACACCTGCCCCGTCTAGGAAAGAGAAAGATTGAAAAGCTGGTTGTGAGTTACACCGCAAAGTTGGTCAGTACTTTGACTATCCTTTACTCTAGTGTATCTGAATTAACTAGTTAAGCCATGCGTTTGCTCTGTAACAGTACTCCAGAGAAAGGTCCCTACTTGTAAGTGTAATCATAAATATGATGAGATTTATTCATAACGGTCACACTGTACCCTCCTCCCTCTCTCATACAGCTGAATCTGGTCAGGCACATGCTAGAAGCCGTCTGGGCGAAGTACCGGCTGGAACTGCATGTCTTGTCTCTGTAAGCGCATGCCTGACAGGTGGCCGCAGGGGTGTGATGTCTCACGGGGCAGCTTTTTACGTGTACGACTCTTGCCTGTCCCAGAAAGCAGCGGGGCAGTGCCGCGGAGTGGGCCGTCTTCCACGTGATGACGCGTGTCCTGGAGGCCACGTCTACCCTCTGTCTGCCTCTCCCCCCGGGTAAGATCGTCACCCACCCCCCCTAGATTGAGATCGTCCGGCCAGTCCAGTCGGGGAACAACCTAGGAGTGTGCGGAGAAATGTGTGCACGGAAACGCACAGTTGAAGAAGCCCGTCGACAGCGTGGCTCTCCTGTTACAGGCTACCACACCCTGCTGGCGGTGCTGGGTTTGCGCTGTCTTCCCCGACACACCTTCCTGCAGTACGTAGATCACGGCCTGCTGCAGCTGACTGAGCCCTTCGTCCTGCACCTCATGACAGGTAGGGCTCTCTGCGAGGCGTACGCAGACATCCGTTCCACCCCCCCAAAGCACATCTTGTCTTGTCTGTATATATTCCTGTGGTGTGGGGTTTCAGAGGGGCGCACGTATTTTGGCTTCGATTTGATTAACTCTTTTGTGTGATTTATAACTGAGTTTACTTATTTAAGCCGTGAGAAATGTGCCACTTAATCTCATCAGGGACTACATTTGAGAAGTTATTTAATGCATTTTTTTTATGCTAATGACAGCAGGGCAGTACTTGGAAAGTACACCCTGGGTGTGTGTGTGTGTCTGAGCATTTTTTTTTTTTTTTTCTTTAATGGCAGATCTAGACAACAGTCCTGACAACGAGGAGCTGAAATTCAGCCTCATGAAGAGACTCCCAGAGGTAATGGTTTCAGCCCTGATAGGCACAGCTGTCTCACATACAGCCACAACTCAGGCAAACAAACAAATGCCAGCATGAAACGGCCTGTCTGACAGCCTGATGCATTTTAAATGGGGGATTGTTTTGCTAAAGCTTACACGAACTGCAGATAAAGAGGATCAGATTCCTCGTGACCTGGCTGTAAATTTAACATCTGTTCATCGACAACAAACCTCTTAAGAACATGAAGTCGAACATTCACAGATGCTCTTTTCTATGACTACGGGTGAAGACACCGGGTGATCCTTTACTAAGTGGAGTGTTACCCAGTTCTCATCCTGAGTGTGTCGCTTCCAGCCCATGGAGCAGAAGATGTGCCAGATCTGGGACCACCCCATCATGTCTGCTAGAATATCCAGGAATTACGTCAAACAGCTGCTTGAAAAACACAAGACCAAAGTACCCATCATTCCTACCCACTTATTCCTTTTTTAATTTATGTTTGCCTCTAAACTACAGCGCTGAGAAAAACATCTGACATTTTTCAGGGTATGACTTTTATGGACAGAGAGCAGACAAGCTACTACCCAGAATTCCTGCCCCTCACCTATTTGGCCAAGGTTCTGTCTGATGTGGAAGGTCAAGGTAAACAGCACTTCCTGACGCTCCCTTCCACTTATCTCCGTACTTGTCGAGCGTCTGTAACTGTGCATTGCAGGTCTGAGCCCATTTGAAGGTCAGGAAAACGTGGATGCCAGATTCGTGGAGGAGACTGCACTAAAGCAGACCATGATCCTACTAGGGTTAGAGGACCAGTGAGACGAGGTCTGCAAGCTGCAGCACCAGCACAGGAAAAGTTGCAACGCTTGGATTGCTTTTGTTTACGATGGAGCCATGTGGAAGCCATGTCACTGTCATCATCTTTGCGTGCAACACCAGTCTCCGTTGTTCATTACTGTCTTGCAGAAATGCCTTCCAAGTTTGACTCTCCATCTTGAACTTTAACGGAAAATATTAACGAATATTGATGAATGCTCATGTTTTCTCTAGAATAATCATCTAAGGAAAAGGGATTTTCTTTGTAACATGTCTAATACGTCTGTACAATTTAAGTGTATTGTTCACATTGGCTTCCATTCAGATTCTTTAATTAGATATTTCCCTAAAAGCTGATTATTCTTATAATGGATCCTTTATATTCATCTGGAGGAACATACAGTATCTCTCAGTACTCCTGTAAAACATCGTCTCCCTTCCTTGGAGAGATCTGTTTTACCCCCTCTGTAACTGACTGGATACTGACCACTCTCTATCACCATCATCGCTTGACATTGTTACTGGTGACCCTGGATACTAAGTGTGGTGGCATAGCGAGCAGCAATGAGCCACTCCTTCCCATCTACGCCATTAATGACTAGAAATCAGTAAAATTAGATAAATTAGAACGCAATACTTGAGGAAGCATTGCTGGTCCCACTTTATCGTAGTTTGTATGCACATACAGTACTGTGCAAAAGTCTTGAGCCACCCCTCATTTCTTCACATTTCCAAAGAACCAGACTGTCTTGTTTTTTTTTTTTTTAATGTAGTCTTGAGGAATAGTTCTTCAGGCTTCCTGAAGGACTTTCAAAGTTTTTTGGCTCTCATTTTCAGTCCAGTCTCTCTACCTAACCAGTTTCAGAGGAATATTCTTTGTTTGTTAAGCCACACAGTGACCTACGTATGGATCATTCAAGCATAACTAAGCCATCTAACTTGAGGCATGAAGCAGTGAAGAAACGGGTGCAGATGATTACAGATGATCAGATGATGTTACAATAAATCACTGTACCTATTGTCCCGTTTTCCTAGCAAAATATAAAGAAATGACGGGGTGGCTCAAGACTTTTGCACAGTACTGTAATTAAGAGAGATGGGTGTGGCTCTTTGCCAGTGGCCGGATCTCAATCCTGACAGAGGAGGTGTGGTGGTGGGTGGGGTTTCAGGGCCTAAATCTCGATGGGCTTCGGCTCAGGCTTGCGGATGTGCCTCATGTTGCTGCCAGGCTCCGTGGGCATAAAGGGGGCTAGGGCACCATAGGGCCGCGGCAGGGGCAGCTCGTCCCCCTGGGGCAAGTAGGAGTCAGGTCGTGTCTTGGCTGTGCTGTTGAGGGGCTGGATCCTCTGCTCTTCCTCCCTGAGCTGCAGGAAGGCAGGGACACAGGCTGGTATGTTCCAGACTGTCAGGCTTACCTGTTACTCAGAAAGCTAAGGGCCATTAACAGACAGTCTGTAATCTGGATTATCACCTTAAAAAATAGTGACAGGTGCTACAACAGGATTGACGAATGCATATGAAAATGATGCAGAATCTATTCAGGTGCATTTGGTGGTTAATAGAAAATTCCTTATCAGCTGACAATCTGACCTTTGTCTCAGGATAATATAAACATACTGGAAACTGTGGGCTGTGACCTAGCTGTTCACAGTGAATATGTTAACTCTGGAAAACAAATAGAAACTGCAACGAAAATGCCAGAATCGTGCTGCATGTTGCATAGCTCTGCATGTGTGGCCTCTGGGGCCCTCCTCACCCTGGTCCGTTCCTGAAGGGCTGCCCTGTGCTGCTGCCTGTCTCTCTGGCCACGCTGCCACTCTAGCTCCATGTCGGGCGACGGGGGTAGGCCCTGTTCCAACCGTCTGCAGCAGGAGTCCAGATGGTGCTCCCCGGTCTTCACCTGCTGCTGCAGGGCCACGGCACTGGCCTGCTGCATGGAGAGCTCCGACAGCGTCGCCATCATCTTCCGCGTGGCGTCCTTAATGCGGCCCTGCACCTTATTTACCTGTAAAGGGCAAAGTGAGGGCCTGAATTGCGAGGAGACATACCGGTGTAGTCTTGGGGGGTTTCAAGATTCATATTGTAATATTTTTGGAGTGGGAAGAGCACTGAAGCTGATATGATATTCTTGTTCCCCGACTTGCTCGGTCAACCCCCCCAGATTGTCCCTAGAGTGTCACACACAGGTACACGTGATGCTGGCACAGCCGGCAGGAGGCCCTACCTTCTTGGCCAGGAGCAGGGTGTCCTGGGTGCCATTCTGGGCTTTGGCTTGAGTTCGCCCCGCCAGCCGCGTCACCTGCTCATACAGTAGCTCCTTCTCCAGCAGCTGTTTCTCCTGATCTGCCAGGCGTGCCTCCAGCTGACCAGAGATTCAACCTTAAGGGGGCGCTCTTAGTGGCCGAATGTGACAGGAATGTATAGTGCTCTACACCGAGTGACAGCGTACACACCATGAAGTGGGCCGTAGGTGGAGCAGTGAATCAATGACCTTATCAAGGGTAAAACAACCATGATGTCACAGAGCTGAGAGAAGTACACACCTGCTCCACTTTCTTGTGGAGTTCTGCAGGGCTGGGGTCCTGCCCATCCAAGTACCGAGTGCGGTTCTCTCGGCCTGGGTCTGCCATGGCTTCCTCCAGTTCCCGCACCTGGTTCCTGCACTCTAGAAGCTGGGGATAAGACGTGAAGCTGGACCCAGGGTGTTCTGGGTGCCGAGAGCCTGTTCCTCTCATATACCACTAATGCTTGTACCTGCAGCACGGATGTTTGATGGTACGTTCTGTGCACGTTTTATTCCCTGGCATGTGGATAAACGAGACAGCTGTCATTGTTCACTGGGCTACCTCAGGAAACTGGCATCAAAGACAGAGACATTTAGTAATCCTATCGCAGGAATGCATAAATAAGTCAGTGTTGAAGTGCGTCTTCCAGAGAATGTAGAAAAAATGGTCACATTCAAGTGTGGCTCTCTGGAAAATGAACCGGTCAAATACTTTCGACCACATAACAGCCAGGACCATAGTAACACACACACTTTGTTTTCCACGGCTTCAGGAAAAGAGGTTAAACTGTATTTCTGGTTTTCAGCAATGCTCTCCTTGAAAAACAGGGCTAATTGTCACAAAGCTGGTGTAAAATCTTCCTTGCACTGTCTAAATGCCAACTCCCACTCCATAGCTTGTGGACCTACTCTAAATATCACCTGTAAACGTGACACAGTCTAACAGACATCCAGAGGTCGACCACTTTTGGTTCCCACGGAAACCGAATATATGATCAAATGGCTCCAGGTTCAGATCCCAGTGAGTGACTTCCTTAGCTCTGTGGCTAGACACTACCCAGCGGTATAAATGAGTAAAACTGATTTCATGTTTTCATCTATTTACAAGGCAAAAAAACCCTCATTCTGCCCCAACATTTATAAGACAAAGGTACTGAAAAACCAACGTTATCTAATGTATGGAAAAAGATAATGAAGGCTTACCACCGGTAGCACAGTTCTAGTTAGTTACATGGTAGTCTTACCTGCGGGTAAATGAATTGGCCTAGCTTTATTCTACCGGCTACAGTGTTATTAAAGCCATCGATCTCGTGTCCCTTTATCTCAACTATCCCAGTCTCTTATTCATTACATCACCCGCCAGGACCATGTGACCAACAGCACTGAACCCTAATTCCCCGAAAACAACACTGGCGGCTCATGTACACGGGGCACGAGGAGACCGTAACACGAGAGTAGGAAGGCCAAATGTGGGTAAGATGTGTCACTTTCTGGACAGATGTTTAATATCGAAGACGTATTTATGGAAAAAAAAAAAAAAATCTGTTTACATAGCACAATACACAAATGGCCCGCCTGATTGCGCAGGAGGAATTTATGGCATTGCTTCGTGACAGCACTCCTCAAAAGAGCCCTGACTATAAAAGGCAAAGTTTCATCTGTCAAAGGGCGTAAAAGCTGGCCTCGGAGAGCTCAGAGTCACAATACATTGTTATCTGCAGCAGGTAATTAGAGGCATCTGAGGATCCCATTTAAAAACCAGTATCTAAAAAAGGATTTCTGAGAAAACTGTTTAACTGCAGTGTAAACATCTGTCTGAAGCTGATCCTACCCAGCACTGTGTGCCAGGCTGCCTAATGGTCCAACAGCACAAGTGGACAATGCACTGGCCCGGAACAAGCTGTTGCTTTTTGTCAGTATCAGGCACTTTCTTCCTGAAGTCAGGGAGAGCCTGCGTATATTGTGATAAATGCAGCATGACCTTTGCATTGCTGCAACACCATGATGTGTTAGACTAGTGTTGGCTTAGCGTACCTAAA
Source organism: Gymnarchus niloticus (assembly GCA_009936485.2). Taxonomy (NCBI): domain Eukaryota; kingdom Metazoa; phylum Chordata; class Actinopteri; order Osteoglossiformes; family Gymnarchidae; genus Gymnarchus; species Gymnarchus niloticus. Next base: position 19,084,295 of record JAACJT020000052.1, read on the forward strand.
TGTCATTCTCTGCCATGTCACACAGGTCGGCACAAAGGTACAATGATGTCACTCGGTGGCCGCCTGTGTCTCTACGAACACGTGATTGGTCTGTAGGGCTGCTCTCACCTGCTCTTGCAGTTTGGCGATCTCTTCCTCCAGAGCCCTCCTGTCCAGTAGCTCTTTGCGAAGTATCTTAATCTGCCTCTTCTCTTCGCTGATGTGCAAACTGAGGAAGTGCATTTCTTCTTCCGTGTTCTGCATCTCCATGTTACCATCTTGAATCAGGCTGTCCTGCACGCTCAGTTTCTTCTGCAAATTGTGGATTTCCTGCTCCCGTTCCAGCAGCTGGATGCCGCTGTCGGAGGTCATAGTGGTTACCCAGAATTCAGTGCAGCTAACTGAGCATTCTGAAGCAGTCACCCTAAAGGTCGCCCTCACCTGGCCTTGACATGGAGTGCGGATTGTGTGCAGTAAGGTGACCTAAAACTACCCAGCTGTCATAAGCTTCCCTCACCGTTCCCTGCGGTCCTGTTTGGCTCGATTGCAGCTCCTCTGCATACTCAGCAGGTCCTGCTCATGCAGCTCGATGCTGTGAGTCAACTCGCCGATGCCCAGCCTCTGCTCCTCACGTTGATCACGCATCGCATTCAGCACACAGGCCGCCTGGGAGATATCCTTCCTCAGGCTGTCGCGGATGGTGCAGCTGTGGAGGTGTTTAAGCCGGGCCTTCTGGAGGAGCCTGAAGGTGGGGTCGAGATGGGTGGTGGGGGGCACGATGAAGCGGCAATACGCCTCAGGGGACAGCTAGCACATTGGGGGGGGGGTGATCCTCCCGCTGTGTGCCAAGAGGTGTGAAACAGACAAGCCGCGGGCGGAAGACGGCTACCTGGACACAGTCAACAGGACACAGTGCCTCACACGAAGGCGGAGTCGCGGCACGCTTACTTCTCGTTGTTGATGGCGGCAGTCTGCATGATCTTCATCTGATTCTCCAGGTGAATGAAGCACTCCTGCATCCTCTCCAGGTTTCCAGAGGCTGTCTGGATGAGATCGACACACCTGTTCCTCTCCTTCTTCACCACGTCGTACAGTTTGGCAAATGCGGCCAGCCTGAGGGCCACACAAGCACGAGTTAGGGACCCCAGAAGCGGCTCACGCGTTGCCGAGACGGCTGCTGTCTCCATGGAAACATGTCTTCGGTCTCGAATCTGTGTACGTACCTGGCTTGCACATCCTGCTTTTGCCTCCTGTGCTCCCAAATCACCAAGCTTTTGGACCTCAGCTCCTGTTTGACGTGTCTGAACCTTTGCTATTGACGGTTTAGAGAGGACACATCCTACAGAGCAAGTCTAGCAGAATTTCATATACTGTTACATCCAAAATATTACATTTTATTATAAAGTGCTACCATATTCTAAACTGTTGGCATGTAGAGGTGCAGAGTGCAGTCAAACCAATGGAGAAAATAACAGCCGTCAGTAAACAACAACGACACTGGAGCACTGCTGAACACGTCGGATTTCTGTGCAGGCACCTGTGCTCTTATGATCTCCCAGGACTTCTGTTGCCTCTCGTCAGCCTTGATCTGGGTTAGGCAGGTCAGGTGCTGCAGGTTCTGCCTGCACCTGTGAGCCTCCCGGATCAGCGCCTGCTCCTTCTCCATCAACTCCTCCGCCACCTGTGCCTCCACCTCCATCTTCGATTGCTGCGCACAGCCATCGACGTTCTCATTCAGCTCCAAATTCAGCAGCCGTACAGCACCGACCAGTGACCCTCGACCGAACCGCTGACAGACACGTTCACCTGGTGCATAATGGCATGCTTCAGATTTTCCACTTCCTTTTCCAGTTCCCTTCTCTGCTGTAACATTTCGTCACCCCTCGGCACCGCGTCCCTCTGGAAGACACAGACCCGTGAGGCTGAACAGGTGTGACATCTGCACCCCCAGTGCCACGTGTGCCCGGGACCCACCTGCGCCTTGGCTCTGCTGCACTGAGACTCTGTGTATTCCAGGGTCTCGTTTGCCAGCTTCAACTGCAGCTCCAACTTCTTGAGGCTACGCAGCAGCCTGTCTTTTTCCCGCGTGCGCCTGCCCAGGGCCTCACGCACGCTCTTCTTCTCGGACGCAGCGTGGCTGATGTTTATTTCCAGCGAGCACCTGAGGATGGAGCAGTAGCCTCACTGGGCTGCCAGGGTACTCACAGCACTCATGCTGCCCGCTGGCCATCGATATCCAGTGCTAAGGGTTTTATTCTCCTACGCTAATCTGTCCTGGAGGTTATTAGCCCCCAGCTACACACTGTCACCTGGATGCTTCACACACTCTGTGAAGCTGTCTGTTTACCTCCAGGAGCCTAAGGCTGCCAGCTTCTCCCTGGTGACGCTTAGCTCCTGCTGCAGCAGGCCCTGTCTGTGCTCTCCTTCCTCCAGCTGCTCCCTCCGCTTCTTGAGCTCCTGCACCTCCGTCTGCAGCTCCTCCTCCAGAGCCCGAAGCCGATCCTCTACCTTCTTCAGCAGGTGGCCCATTTCTGAAAGCTCTTCATCCAGCCCTGCCTTTCTCTTCATGGTGGCCCTGAGGGTGTAGGGGGAGCCCCATCAGGACTGTCACTTTTCCCCGTTCTCAGCACCTCCCTCAGGTGACCCTGTGACTTTAGAAGCACCCGTCACTTACTCCTTCTTGGAGGTGATTCTCTCGATCTCCTTCCTCAGCTGGAGGGGCTTAGGAAGAAGCTGGACCAGTTGAGCCTGATGAGGAAGCAGACATCAGGCTCGGGCTCCTAGGGAAGCTGACCACGGTGCTTTCTGCTCTTACCTCCAACAGCTCGATGGTCTCTTTCTTGTCCTCCATCTCCTGCTTATCAGCCTGTAGCTGCTTCTGCTTGGCCTCCATCTTCTCCTGCAGGCTCCCGATCTCCACCCGTTTCTGGGCAATCTCCATCTTCAGGTCCTCACAGCTCTGCTTCACAGCCTCCAACCTCCTCTCTCGTTCCTGCACAGACACAGCACATCCCTGCTAGCGACAGACAGACTGCTCGTGTTATGTGCTTAAAATGTACAAACTCATAAATAATCGCTCGTGCTTCTGAGCACTCAAAAATAGGGACAGCTCGATAATTCTTCCATACCGATAACACAGTCTTAAATAGCTGATACCAAATCGATAGTCTTTTTGGTTCCATTTAAACAACTTGTGTACCATATGTAATATAGCCATCAGAAAACTTCTCAAGCTATGAAACAAAATCTAGTAATACTCTAATGTGCTAAAAGAACGATTATGGAACAAAATGCCGGCTTGGCAATGTGAAGCAAGGCTTGCCCATGTATCATATCAGATTATACTTATTTTACAATAACCAATCCAGTCTTTTTGGTCAATATCGGATTATACCAATACTGGATATCGGATTGGCACATCCCTATTTCAAAAATATTAGACACGTTAGATCCAAATACAATTAAATACACAATCTTTAAGTACTGGAGACAAAGTTATGAATTTCAGTCGGACAAAATGCAGTTAACTGGCATCCCAATGTTAGCAAGCCCCCCACGTCCCATATCAGAATGGATGGATGAATGGACGGATGGAACAATATGTAGACTTGAATAGAGTCTTCCTTAGTACTATAACCGAAAGTTAACATAATTAAACCATCTAAATGTGAGTACGCAGTCACTAGTTCAGTCACAGACAAAGGGGCCCGCAATTGTCACGGCTGTTCGGGACACCTTGTGACTTCTGGGGTGCCAGCTTGAAGCCCTGAAGAGTCCCTGCTCTATTCCCCTTGAGAGGAATCCTCAAGCCAGACTGCTTCAGCTTCATATACGGCTTGATGAATGACAAAGACAGCCGATTCTTGAATAACATTAAGAATAACGTTAGCAGCTATTAAGAAGTGAAACTCTCTGAATGACTTACTGCTGCATTGAGCTGTGACTTTCTCCGTGCCTGAAGGATATGCTTTGTGTCTTCCAAACTGAAACACACACATACAGCACAAACTCATGGTGAAGGAATGATGAGAAATGGGATCCTCTCACAGTAGTGAATCAGTTCAAATCCCGTTTCACTTTCTACTTTAAAGAAAACCTGAAAGATCTGCAAATTGTACAAAATACACAGGATTGTCCCTGCTAAAAGGACAGGCACTTAATGTCACTGGCTAAGCTTTCGTTATAGTTGTGTCATTTTGTCATTCCATGTGCGTTTCAGGGCTAATATTTTTAACGCATAAATAATCATGTTTTAATAACCACCAGGAAATACTCTGTGGTAAGAAACAGCCTTGTGATAAAACAAAATTTGAAGTCATTACTGTGAATTATGATCTCTGAAGGGAAAATGAAATACAGACTGATGAGATCACTCTGGCTATGAGTGAAGATAAAAGGTGGAGCCTCATGTGAGGAATGTGTGATCGGAGGGCTTTAAGCCCCCCTTAGAGGACGGATTCATATATATTCAGATATATGAAGGCAAGAAGTCATCGGTAGGGAATGTGCACTGATATGGTTTCAATAATCATACACACTCGCAGCTGTCAAATCCCTTATTTTATTTCTGGATAACATTTTCAATCTGTGATGCCATACTTCTGCTTTGTTACTATGACCTGTTTGTCCTAGTCTGTTTTGCATGCACCAAAAAAGTTCATCTTGAGGGTAATTTTGAACGTTTGAGGCGATGGAGGGGGGGGGGGCAAGGGTTATGTGGGTGTATGAGAAGGCATTGATGGGTAGAACGATGGAACATTTGGCCTGAACAAACAGCTTCAAAAAGGCAAAAGTGTGTTTAGTCTTAGGGTGGCTTTGGCGAAAAAAAAATTTAAATAAATAAACAGTGAACAAAGTGCAATGTCCCCCACTGTGGAGGTTTTCATTGATGCTGCTGGGGAGTATCCCACACGCGGACCTGTGGACATGCTACTCGTACCAGTTTGGAGAAACGTTTATCCAGTTTGGAGAAACGTTTATCCAGTTTGGAGGACGTTTACCAGATGCCTCTTGGATCTCATTTCTTCATCAAATGTGCTCACCTTCCGCAGGTTTCTCAGCTTGAAATTTCTGCCCATTATTTTTAAATTTAAGAAACAGGAAAAACTAGGTAGGGAGGCACAACAACTTAACTGATGTGCTGTAGGTGTTAAGGGGGTTCGAGTCCCGCTACATGCTCTATGTGTGTGGAGATGACAGGTTCATCTTTGTTCTCTGTAGGTCCTTTGGTTTCCTCCTGAATTCCAAAAAGAGGCACTCGGGAGAATGGCTGACTCTGAATTGTTTGAATGTGAGTGAGTACGTGTCCTGCGATGGACTGGTATCCAGGGTGAACCCCTGCCTATTGCCCTGTGCTCCTTGGGTAAGGTCCAGGTTGCCTGCTCCTCTGTACTGGAACAAAATAAGCCATTATAGAAGATGGATGGATATACTACGTTCTTCAAGATGATGTATCTGCAGACTAAGGAGACATAATTACAGTAGGCAATGCAGCACACTTTTGACGTCTCTCCACACCAGCTGTCTATGTTATGAATGGGTCTTATAAAAACCGGTGAATGTGTTGAAGGCAGCGAGCTTACAATGGGTTTAAGGGAGCAGATACAGCTTTTCTACAGCTCAGTGAGCGTGCTTCAGCCTCACGCGAGAAGTTCATTAGACTCATTAGGTGCCTGAGTGTGCCAAGTGACAAGGCTATGCCGCCCCCCTCCAGCTACGCTGTCACTCCTCTCCAGCCCCCTCACCACGAGCTCAAGCTAATCCTCGGCAGCACCAAGGCTGGTCAGTGGAACACCGATTATATTGTGCTTTTTGCCAGTGCTGATGCCAAACAAAACGGTGGCACTGCTCAAGCCGTATGTCAATATCGGGAACTTTGAGATGCTCTGGGTCTCACCTGCAAGGAGGAGAAAGACCCAAGATGAGCATCTTTTTTATGGAAGGTAGGTAGCCTCAGATGGCCAGCATGAAATGCAGGGATTAATGATCAAGCAGCTCAAATCTGAGAAGGACCTCCGTGGTAGTACCTTGAATGGGGAACTTAACCTTAATTTCTCCAATTGTTACCAGCTGTTTAGTGTAAAAGTGATTTATAATTTGATTAAGAATTAAGCGTCATATAAGCAAATAAAGCAGTTTACCAGTAATGTTGACTAACAGAAGCAATGTTTGGGGTATGTTTAGCTGTTAGCACGCAGAGTTGAAGGACCTGTTACATGTTAAATGACACACTGAATGCCTAACAAGTCAGAATAGGTTCCCCTGTCAGAGAACCTGGTGCCCCCTGGACCCAGTGACCTTCCAAATAGCCTTGCCCTTCCCTGGCTGAGCACACAGTAAGCAGAACAAAGGCGCCGATAAGGACGAATCCAAGGGGTCCTCAACTTGAAAGGACATGGGTGATAGCGGCGGGTGGGGGTTCACCGACAAGATAAGAGCTGGTCATTTGGGGTGCAGATCTGTCACATGGTAAACCTGCTGACAGGAGCAGCATCTCAGTCAAGACTCCAGTAACGGCCCAGGCCGCCATCACTTCTCAGCATCTCAACAGGACTTGAGCAAACCAGACTTTTACAGCCATAGCCCACGTCGGGAGAGAGAGAGAGAGTTGGACAGTTCGAACATGGTGGGGGGGTGGGGGGGGGGGGGGTAAGGGGGGAAAGGGACAAGCCATTAGGAGAAAAACCCAGCCATCGGCACAGAAATGAGACACTGGAGAACATCATCACGGAGGGGGGCTGGCTTCTACTACGGTCACCCTTCTCACCTTATTATTTTTTTCAGTGTTTTTATAATCCTTGCATTTCCATTTTTTGTCACAAAACATCTGAGTGTAAATAAAAAAAATAAAATAAAATGGTAGTCCTTCCTTTTAGCGGAAAACCTGTATTATTACACCGTTAATCACTGCTCATATGGCTAAACCGATTCACCAGACAGCAGGGTGGTTGGTGCATCTAATGCCACATCGATTACGGAAGAGACAAAGCCTTCGCTCAGACACCCAGTCCAGTTAGGCTTCCCATTACCAAGGCGACACTGGGTTACTTTTGCCGCTGTCGGTTTCGGTGACCTTGAAAACTGGATTAACGGAGAACGGGTGAAGATCAGGCCCCAAATCAAGTGTTCTGAAGCCTCAAAGACCTCCGGGGGGTCCCCTTGATTCGCCTCTATGCTCGCTGGATGGACAGTCGTCCCAAGTGAAAATGCATCATAGAGGATTACGAGGATATTGTGTACATAAATCTGTGAGCAAATTATACTAAACTTCCAAAGCCACATGCTCATTTCCGCTAAACAAATAATATAATGGACAAAATGGAATTTCTGTGCAGAATAACATGTGAAATTAAAAACAAGCACATAATCTATGATATGATACAAAATTATAACATCATGCAGGGATAATATTGTTTTGATAAGGATAGTACATTGTTTATTAATAAATGAATTTAGAGAGTCAAGGCTGTGAGAATTCATCTCACAAATCAGCAAAATATAATTAAATACGTGTACATAAGAAAAATCACATGATTGGATTAAACGTCCATTTGGTTAAGAGTTCACGAGATGGTGTTGTCACCAAGCTGGAATAAACGTGAGCTTCTTAATGATGCCATTGTGTCACATTTCAGTTATTTTATTTACAATTCTACTGACCCTGCAAGTGGCCTGCCCAAACTGAGGATATCTGCTGTCACTGGACTCATTTGTTCCATAACTGCTAGTGTCCTGTTAGGCTGAAATTCAAGAAACATGTTTAAAAATATAACTTGCTTAAATTTAGAAGAATTTATGCAAACAGATATTTGGATGTGAGTAGCAGGCGGCCAATGGGAAGCGGGTATGTTGTTTTCAATAAACGATTGACATCACTGGGCTATTGGTATGAGCGCAGGGTAAAACGCATTTCCATTACTGACTGCCTCAGCTGGTTTTAATGCACCACCCTGGACTGCTGCAGCAGCACCGTGCTGCCTCCACTGGATTTTGACAATCTATGTCTGGCACGGATTGTCACAGTCAGCACAATTGCACCCTCTTTCCGGGTGCCAACCGTATCGTTGCTCTTACGGCGCCCTTGCCGTCATACCGACAAACAAAAACAAACTGAAAATAAGCATCGTGAGAACATATCTTTCCAGTGCCATGTGTGCACGATTGTCTAAATTCAAATCCACAAAGGAGGATTTTGCTACACATTCTCTGCTTAATTTATCCAGCACTGCACTAATTTAGGTATTATATTTTATGTTGATTTAAATTACTTTAAATAATCGAATGATTGCACATCGACTCACATGCATTGCGTACCGTATTTCAATTGATTTGTGGTTTTGGAGAGATATTTGGATGAAAAAATAATATTTCATACAAAAAACTATATTTCACTAGGTATTAATTACACAGATTATGAGTTCTGAAGTGTAGACTGAGTGTCTTCTCCTGGTCATGTGTCCCAGTTAGACGGGAAAGCGGGATTAATGTACCCTCACTTCCATTGTCGTGCCAAGCAATAATAAGGTTGTACAAGGCAGAACATCACAATGTAACTGGGACCCAGGCTGTTGACTACAAGACAATAGTGAAGTACAAAAAGAGGCTAAAAAGAATACAGTCACAATACTAGGCTACTTAAAAATACTCGTTGCTGCACTGCACTGCTGCTTAATCTCACAGGACCGCATTCAAATACTATCAATCTTCTAACTGCTGATGCTGGTCAGGGTTGGGGGGGAGGGAGGCAGTAAGAGCCTGTCCCAGGCAAAATAGGGCACAAGGCTGAGGTACACACACATACTTACACAATAGGAAATTCAGAGGTGTCAACTAGCCAAGCAGGAGGACACCCACGAGAAACATAAACAACACACAAATTTCACACACACACAGCAGAGGTGGTATTCTATCTCTGAAACCTGCAGGTATAAGGCAACCGGGCCACCATGCCCCACTTCCACTAACTGGCATCTCTATGCATTCAAATACCATTCAAAAAAAAAAAACTCAATCGAAGCCATAGCAATGCCTGAAAGTGCAAACTACGAGCTACTAGTTGACATTTTCAGCCGACTTTCAACTGACAATTAAGTCTATAGCCTATCAATAAGATAGTACATTCATTGCACAAGACTCTTCAATCGAATGATGACATAGTATTACCCAATCACAGCTCAACACAAAGTCAAGCTAACCCAGCTAAAGGCAGTTTATAGTCCTGATGGATCTTAGAATGGAGTGGGGCCAAATCCATCTTCGTTTGTCATGGCATGTCATGCAGAAAATGGTGATAAAAACAGGCCTTCACGGTACATTCTGGCATAGCTGGACATTGGAAATAGAACAATGGAGCCCGAGGCCTATCCACTATGGTACCTGCCACCCAAGTAGATGTGTTACTCATTTAAAATATAAATCACATCCAAACATACTGCAATCCCTTCAAAAGTACAACAGCACAGCAGCTTACTTCTAGGGATCTGAACTCATTGGGTACAGATTTGGACAATCTGACTAGCAGCAGATTGTAGATGCTAGTTAAAGTTCTCAAACTCAACCCAGTTCTCAATCCTGCTCCTCGCGGACCATCAAGTCTTCTGGTTTTCCTGTTGTTTTTTTGCTACCAATTGAGAAAAATAATTGCTTCAATTTCTGCAATGATATGCTTGTTGACCAGTTATAAAGTGTACAGGTAGACTGAAGACCAGCACAAAAAACATACTGTCAGTACCACTGTTGGGAGGCTGTGCTTTAAGAACATCCTTCACATGAAGACAGATCACACTTCCTAATCTTTAATCGCCTGCCTCTCCCCACCCAACTATACCCTGATGCAACCGTCAGCATTTACCCAGGGGCTGACTGAACTGGGACAGTGGTAGAGATGAACATGTCATATCTTGGTCTGGAGTTCCCAAACCACTCCAACCAGCTACTGCCCCCAGAGTAGTCTTGCTGTGTGCCTGTGTGAGGATGAGGTTCAACATACTGACACATGCACTGGGAGTCTGTCCAGTAGATTATGACAGTAATGACTACAGCGTATTAGTAATGGTCAAAAAGGGCTGTTCTGCTGAATTTCATTAAGCAAGTGCGGTACCTTACACACAGGGAAGAAACATATTCTGGCATTTTAAATTTATGTCAGAGCCAAAAAACCTAGCCAAAGCAATGTATACAATTATTAATAAAATGCATATTATGAAATGTATGCTTAACTATTTCCCCACGGGGATGAACAAAGCAGCGATTATTGTTACTATAAATTGTTTTCTTTCCGACTTATCTTGTTTATCAATGCAACATTTCTCACATACTCGCTCAGTGTGCCTTCAATAACACATAGCTTTAATTATTCAACCAACTGTGCGTTACATGTTGAAGTAAAGGACAGCGATATAGCCTCGCAACCAAGAAACTCAAACCTTAACCCACACTTCGGAGACTAATATGTTTCAAATCATTCACACGCTCAGTGTTTGAAAACATCTCGTTCGTGATGTGGGAAAACTAAAACAGCTTTGCGGTGGTTTCATTTTGAAAGAAATAATTGAGCAGGAGCGTAATACTCAACGGCACAGACGAAAAGCTTCTCCGAGCTTTGCTTTTAGGGCTCTCATGTCGTTAACAAAATGAACGGCACCTCAATGGCGTTCAGCTTCTCTCAGGTTTCAAACTTCAATCGAGAGGCCAGCGAGAAAACTTTCAACTACCGCGTTCACACCGCGACGTTGTCCCCGCCCACGGCCCCGCCCACCGATAGGTGCGCTCTTTTGTGTGAAAAACTTCTTCTCCCACCCCCTGTCATCACATACCTGATTTACTCCCCCCGGCTCTAATACCTCTCCCACGGCAATAGCAAGCACCGGCACATCGGAAGACTTGAGGTGTAAAGGGTATTGAGTCTTTTTTTATTTTTATTTTTTATTTTTTTATTTTTTAATGTTTTTTTTTTTACAGTTTGTCGTGAATCACGCTTTTGGCCGGTCATATAACAGGTTCCTGCCGCCTTGTCAGAATCTGTGAAATTAGTTTAAGTGTCGCCATAGGAAGATATAACATTTCCTATTCTTTTTTACAACCCATTGTTTAAATCCATGAGTCAGGCGTAGAGAAACATATATATGGAATGACACTATCAAGTTAATACACGCAAAAACAACCTTGATTTAAAAGAGATTCATACTTACTTACACTAATGAATGTGTTTGCTGTTAAATGGCTTTTATTGCTTTTCTTGGTAATTGCAGTTTTGGAGGGAGGCAGTTTTTCTGGTTGCCAGGCTGCAGGTCTGCAAGCTGGAATCTGGTTCCATGTGGAGTGGAGTGCGCTTTTCCAAATTTAGGTGGCCTCCCTCCCTGTACCTCTCCAAATGACATGCTCTGCAGGCGGACTGGTGGCTAGTGTGCAAGTGTGATTTTTGACAGAGAAAGGGCTTAGGTTCTCTAGGGTGTCCTAGCGCAGGTCTGGATTAACCCTTGCTTCTTCTCACATTCTGCCTCGTGTAGGTTTGGGTCTTGTGGGACCCAGGAGGCAGGTTAGGGACCACACTGACTAGCATGACAGAGGCCGTAAGCATTTCTGGATTGAGCAACCCGCGTGACTTCGTCATGGTTGTTAGACCCTCGGAGGTGAGCAGTTACTTCAGGAATCCAGGGCAATGAATGCAAGCAAAGGTGGAACCAAGCCAGGCATTTCTCGGCAGTGCCACGCACTTCCAGTAACGTTTGATGTTAGGCGGCTTCCTATTCGGTGTATTTTTTCATTATTTCTATCAAAAAAGTTGCCAAGCCTCAGAAGAGTTCTGTTGGAAGGTACCATGCTGCTGTTTATATTTTTTATGAGAGTATTATAATGAATAAATGAATCTCAGCCATAATACAAAAGGCAAAATCAGAGGGTAAAAGTGGGCAGGATACAAAAAACAACAAAAAAACACATTTGATTACTGGAGTCTTTTGATTTAACTGACCATTTTTAATAACACAAACGCCCCAAAATGTATTATAATTCCACAAAGTACTTTCAATTCTGATTTTCAAATGGGTTTGTTACCGTAGTAACTATGACTCAAAGGCCTCAGTGTCAAACTTGTTTTGCGAACATGTCTTAATGAGGCAACGTAAACCTTGCTCTTCCCACACTGTCATGGGTGGGCACTGGCACTTTTATATGTAGTTTAAATGGAATACTTTGCAAATGGCTGCCATCAGATGCGTACCATACACTCCGATGCTGCTTTGTCCGTGGCATTCCAGCCACTGCTATGGCTGCCTGTCCTGGGAGTTCATTATGAAGTTTTAGTTTGAGACCAAACATGCATTTGCAAGAAAAAAATAGAAATGAGCACATGTCCTCTACAGTGCTTCTTCCCCCCCCCCCCCCCCAACCAAGAAAGACATGGCATTCAGCTTGGAACTCATTTATGCAGAACATAAAGATGTATCCCCCTGTCCGTCTAAGGACAGTCTCCACATTCTTTGGCCTGGTGATTAGTGAAGGTATTCAACGAGCGCAGTGCTCTGCAAAGGCGCATTGATGGGCTAGCAACAACCACGACGATTCTTGCTGCACTAGTACGTCTGCATCTATCACATGACACAAATGCCCTGGCCAGCCTAGCCCATTATAGCCTGTGGCTGTGCTGGATCATGAATGTACAAATATATGTGTGCAAGCTTGTATTATATTTTTTCCCCACAGGCAATTAGACTTCTCGACTCTCTACTGCCACCTTCCAGGCTACAAAATGAATACAAGGCCTGAAGCCTCAAGCCCCCAGGATGTAACATGGCCACTTCAATCACAAAATGAATAATCGAATAGAGACAGCACCTCAAGCAATCAATCTTTACTGACGTTGTTGCTATGTATTGTTCATTTGCATCTTGTTCTTGTCAATCTTTTTGCTTGCACTACTGAGTAACAGTCACACTGTTTTTTCTGCACTTTAAAATTTGTGTTTTCATGTTTGTTTTATGCCTGTCCGTGTCTTTTTAAAATATTTCTATTTCATCCTTACTGTATTTGTATAGACGGACTGAGTAATATAATCTCTAGAATCTTGCATTATGCTCTGTAGCGAGGTATTCATGGAAAGCTCACAAAGCATTTTGCTGAGTCTTCGTGTGACTTCATTAAAAAGCACAGCTGTGAGAGAATGTGAAGTAACAGATTAAACATAATAGGCATTATAATAAAATGAAGACTGGTACGTAACTATAAACTAACGTTATGTCAATGATTATGTTGCAGTATATTGTTATTAATATTCTGCTTTTTTCAGTTGTGGGTTTCATTTATGAGTAAAGGCAAACTATGTAACAGGATATGCAGGCTACCATTTGGTCATGCATGACAGTGGATTTAGGCCTTGGGAGTAAAGGCAGTGATCTGTCTCCCCAGAAAGAGTGTTAAGTTGTACTACATGTGGGGGGGCTGCCCCTCCCCACCCTCCATAATCAGATATGTGCATAAAACCTGGAATATGGGTCGAAGCAGCAACACCTGACAGCTTTTTGTGTTTTCTCCTCATTTCAAATATCTGCGATATCGGCACATATCAACCATAAAAAGGATCTGTGCAAACGTACAGAAATAACAGTTTTTAATAGTCCTTTTTTCAAAGGACTTGTCTGACTCGTCATGCTTGTAAACTTCTTATAGTATTGGCTGAAGGGGGGGCTCTCTCTTTAGTCATACTGGATTCCAATTGGCACATTGATTGAAACCCTTTTGCAGGTCCCTAAGGCTCCCAGTGAGGCCCCAAAGCTCGATGACCCCCGTCAACTTATTAAAACGCATTGCAGGAACCCTACTCCTTGGAAAAAAATCCGCCTGTGCCTCACTCCTTTCACAAGCCTACACGCTGAGATAAGGACCGTGTCTTTTGATGTGCCCCAGCCCCCTAATTGGAAGGAGGTGAAGTGTTAGCTTGTCAGGTCATTAGTTCTCATGACCCTTCCCACCGTCCACTCCAAATGTCATTAGGAGCTACATTTTCTCACAGCGAAGGCCAGGTGAGTGGCAGCCTGGTTCGGTTTTAGGGTCCCCGTATAAAATCTGCTTCTCTTTAAATTAAATTCAGAGAGCTTAAATGACAATCGGTCAGTATAGATCAGATATTCTAATTATAGTGAATGCTAAGTATTTTTAACAAAAATAAAAATACATATAGTTATACATCACTCTTACTTTTTCTGTCTCTTTATCGCTACATATATATACATATATATATATAAATATGTATATATACACACACACATTCAAAATACAAGATGTTTTATTTGCCTTGTGCAACATATGCATTAGAATGTAGTTTAATAGTTAGAGTTTAGTAGTTCGGTTTTCACTCAATTTGTACATACACACATGCATATATACCATTGCTAGAATCAGTATTTTTGATACAATTCCAGAAACACTTTTCATAAGCATGTCTCATGCTCCACAAGAATTTTCCTTCCCTTTCATTACCCCATTATTTTAATTTGCTGTTCCGATTTTCAACATTTTAAACGCAATAATACTGGGGATGCTTGCAGTCCAAATGGTAGTATTTATAATTCAAAGAGACCGTGCAGTTTAGCAGCGTTATTACAATGCGGAGGAATGCTACCCAAAGGCAGCTAAGTCCATATCCACCATGAAGAGTTAACACAGTGATCTGGGTCACATGCTGCAAGCTACTATTCTAAAAAGGCAGTGCTCTGAAAACCAGTCAGCTATCAGAGTGCAAGAGTCACACCAGTGACCTGCTAGATGTTTCTAGTAATGTAGGCCAGTCATAACCCTTTCACCAGTATTTCCAATTTGAGCTTGATCTGGCCGGCATGACTCTACATGAAAAATCAAGTCATCCTGGAGGTTTGTCTCAACATGATGTGCTCCCATGGTGATCAAAGACGGTGAGGCTTATGTGCTTAGCTGGCCCCAGAGGTATTGTCAGAGACACCATCCTGCTTGCAGAGGAGTCTTTTTGTTGAGTTTAAACATACCTTGAACTGTGTTTACCTGCATCGGCAAGAATTCCCATTACGGATCTATTATATACCCAAGAGTTTTACCCTAATACATCAAAGCTCATGTGTGTCATGGCTATAATGTTTCACTTAGAAACGTACATCAAAAGACACTTCACTTTCTTTTGTGTTAGATAAATTTGTGGAGTGGGTGTACAGGTGGAGGGGAGGCGGTTCTCTAAATCTCCATGGAACACGTTTGGTAGTAGGAAGTTCAAAGATTTTGCTAGAAAATAAAATACAATGAACAACTTATGTATGGCTGCAGTTTCACACCTGTGGGTTTTGCCTGGAGCCTGGTTCTGTATGTGTGTGATATTCAGGTATTTCTGTGGGTTTCCTATAGGTACTCTAGCTTCACAATTCAAAGAGAGTCAGTTTATCTGAAGGAGAGTCTTTAAATAGATCTGTGTGTGTGTGTGTGTGTGTGTGTGTGTGTGTGTGTGTAATGGACTGGCATGCTGTCCAGAATATACACTGACTCGGGTCTTGGGGCAGCCTCCAGGGTTCCCATGACCCTACAGTTGACTGGATAAGTGGTTGCAGGAAAATAAATTCATAAAATTCATCTGTGATTTTCAATGTTTTGATTTTGTATGGTAATAATCACAGTAAAATAGTACAATGCATCATGACATGATATTAGTTTTCAAATAACCTGATTTCAAATGTCTTGATTTAAAAAACATTTACTTGTCCTTTCTACCTGTGCTTATTTTTGATTTGATATCAAATTCAGAATAAGACATAAAGCTTTTTAAAATGATCAATAACCATGCCCCAGCATAACTCCAATGGGCTTAAGTCAGTTGTGAAAAGTGTAATTAAACACAATTCTGCTTAAGCCACATCCCATTAAATGTTTGCATCAGGAACTTACTTTGACATGCTGCAAATTGATGATACAAATGAATCAAACCTTAACATGTTGGGTTAAAACTTCAGTTCATACCTCACAGTAATCAACATAGACCATTTCACAGGTGATAAGAGTGACGAATACCCATCTGTTATTACCAACAAGAATCCACCCTGACTGGATAAAATCAGCAAAGGGTATCAACTGACCCTTCAAGAAACACGTAAATAAACATTTCAAGGCTGTCAAGTGAGCTCTACACGCAATTATCTGATAAGATTGCTTCACACTGTTGTGACAGTAAGCTGGGATGTTATTTGGACAGATTTACTTTAAATGACTTAATTAGAAAAAAACTCCAGATTTTTGCTTCCAGTCGGGTTAATGAGTTTCAGAGCATGGCCGCATTCCAGAGATAAGCGAAAGGAAATACTCCCTTGAAGCAAGGCTGGCTGACTTACTCAGGGGCAACCAGGTATGGCAGTGTTAATCGAGGGTGTAAATGGGTATTATGAATTATTACAGAGCTGAGGTGAGGCCAGATTATGTAGTGCCACTTAAAGTCAGTTCTCAGAGGCACATCCTGTCCGGTTGTCCAACAGCACAACAGCAACTCTTGTGTGTGTCCTGCTCAGGTTCTAAGGGATGCTTATGCAAGTGAGCAGATCGTTACCTGCTTGTTTGCCCAGTTTCAGGCCTGGTGCCAGGTGCACCAAGGCAACAGAGAGGCCACTCTCATGTGGGGAGTTCCTGGAGACTGCTAGGCAACAGGTGCCAGGGAACTGGGCCAAGTGGGTCACGTCAAAGCCCAGTGACAGGCGGTTTTCTGTGCCAGTGCAGCGTCATCTTATTACAACATGCTGAGATCTGACTTATTCCATCCATCCATCCATCCATCTACGTTATAACAGCTTATCCTGGTCAGGGTTTCATCGACTCATTCTCATTGTATTATTTATCTGTGCCACATATAACCAAGGCAATTACGATAAAAAACTATTTCCTGCAGCTGGACACTGAAGGAAAGGGCTCTATTCCATGGGGTCAAACAGGGCATTGATTCAAGCTGAATGTACGTAACAGGCAGCATTCAGTGTACATGCACTTACCCCCAGAAAATGTCAATCCAGGCCTATTTGTTTTCTATAAATACATATGTACAAAACTAGCAATGCTGTCCTGCATATTTCTGTTTCATGTTTTCTCTTATTATAAAATCGGACTTAAACAATTAGCCAGCATTTTGGTCAGTCTGTACCTCACCAGATGCAGACATGTATTCTCAAATTCATTGTTGCACATTGTTCACAAAGGAGAATTTCGGTCTACTGTTGTGAGGACATAATTAACGGAGGTTGTGAAGGTGCACCACTGGATGGGTAAGACACAGAATACCCAAAAAGAAAAGCGTGTACCCTACATTCCCCTGGTTTAATCACATGTCTCATTTGGGGAATGTGGATCAGGAATCCTTCTGAATTCCTGCCCTCCCCGTACAAATATAATTTCTCAGCATCCTTACCTATTATATCATCACCTGTGTCGTGTTCCATATGAAAACCGCAAACACGCCTTACCCAATAGTTGCCAGTAGTTGATGGGTGCTGTGGTCATGTGACACCCAGGCCAGAATGTTCCAGTAGTGTCCCCTGCTTTGTGTTTCAAAGAGCAAGAGGGGAATTTAAAAAAGCTAAATCTAATATAACTTGAGTCTTTTATTCTCTGCTCCTTAGTATGTCTTTAAACAATTATAAATCAACAGCTTTGATAAGATAAAATAGTTGTGGGAAGTTATTGCCCGTATTTTTTTAGCTAAAAAAACGTCTCTATCTAGGTTTAAAACAGTAGCATGACACCGATGCGTAAGGACAGTTTTATTACAGCCAAAAGACCGTTCATCAGGTGAACCATCTAAACGAATCCAGCAAAGACATGCTCAGTGTATCCCTGAGCTTAATCCAGTAAAACATCCAGCTGTATAAAAAGTATGAAAAACTGTAAAAATTCAAACGGGTATCAGTCATGTTTGGTATAAAAGCACAGCAGGAAAGGAAATAAGGTAACGTAATACATGCCATTAGACGGGTGAGGAAGACGGCTGTCTCTCCAAAGAAGTTCAATGCTTGCCCAAAGTGGGACTTTTTACAAATGGCAACAGGTGGGGGCCCCTCTAATGGAGCAGGGCAGCTGTTGAAAACCATATGGTACCGTGGAGAAATTGGTCGAAAATGATTAGCTGGAAGTCCTGCACAGCTTACGGGCCCTACAGTGCGGTCATTCTGTGTGGTGCCGAGGGGGTCCGCGAGGAGGGTTCACGCACAGCAGTGTGAAGGCGTTCCAACTGGGCACAGCTTGGGGGCCCATACAGCTTTCAGGTTCTGGCACCATCTCTATCCCAAATGCCGCCTCCCCTCCTAGAAAAGAGAACGGCTGTCAGCACCGTCACAAAGTGCTACTCAAAAGAGGGGGAATGCGACACCAGAGCTGCCTTCTACGAAAAAGCGGCATTCCCGCCATAGCTCAGGCCTTGGCACGGATGTGTGACAACTGGGATGAATGTGCTCGCTGTGGCCCTCACATCCTGTGGGAGGAGTAGCCACAGAAACTGAAAGCCTAACTGTTTATGGGCAGCAGGTGGTGCAGTGTTTAAGGAACTAAACTTGAGACCAAAACCATTTATATCCCAGTGAGGAAAATGCTGTTATACCCATAAGCAATGTAGCTATGCTGAACTACCCCAAAGAAAACATCCATCACACTTGATAAAGGTGAATTTGGACCGATAATGTCTGAAATAATGCTTTGCTGACAACTCATAACAAGGAAAACATGACAATTCAGACAAATCCATTACTTTACATATTATTGTATTGCCTGTTTTGTTTATGTAATACAATGTTGTATAATACAGAATTGCACTTAACACACCCATTAGCCAGGCAGCACATTGGTCCTACAGACCCTATTTGACAAAGGAATTTAAGCAGGATTTATTCAGCGCCATCATGGATATAAAAAAAGTTTTAAGTCCTAACTGTAAATATACAGTTATGTAAATAACTTCCAATGTAAAAGTGTAACACAATCTGCAAACCCTAACAGTAATACTGCCGTTCCCTCCAATATACTGTGGCGAATTTCAAAGCACTAAAAAGCCATTTGAACAGCCTGAATCATTGAAAAATGTTGCCATTTCCACCAGCATTAAAATGTGATTACTTTTACGTGTTTAATTGCATTTTCCCGGGCAAGGTGACTAACTTTGGCATATTTTGTGCAAAACCAAGACTGTAAAACTTATCACTTTATTACTGCTCTATTAAGTACAAGTACTAAGTACTTAGTCCAAGTAATGAAAGTTCAGCAGGCACAACTGCGTTTATTCATAAAAGCCATGTCTAATTAATGCCAGTCTAAAGAGACATAACATCATCGTGAGGGATCACAGCTCATTGTAGCATGTTAGTTTTTAATCTTTTTTTTTTTTTTTTTACATGATTCCTGATGTCCAAAGTCTGTGTATTTTGGCAGTGAACCTCTGCCTCCAGAAGTCACTACAACTTGTGAAAAGCCTTCTTCTTTGTCATATTTGGGATGCCTGGAGTCTTCCAGAAAGAAATTTCCCTTGGTTCAGTGTGTTTTTTTTTTCGGTTTTTACCCTAGTGGCAAATCCTCAGAGCACTGTGACCTGGGGGAGGCTCTTGGAAATCCTTTGGATGTGCAGCAGACACCTTGACAGAAGTAATGAGGGCATGGATGACCCCGGCATCCTCCGTCTCGGGAAATGGTGTAGTTTGAATGGGCAGACACACTACACCTGGATTCACGGGGCACACAGCTGTAACACTCGATATGGTTCATCTCAGTTTCTCTCTTTTTCTGTTTTTATTTTCCTTTCTTTTCATTGACAGCCTCTCGGGGTGTTCTGTCTCCTTTGAGGATATTATTTTGCCCTTGTTGTTGTTATAATTTTTTTTTACATTTTTATGCAGACAGATCCCCCCCCCACCCCCCAGTTAGGATGAAGGTGTACGTCAAATGCGACACTGCGCTTGGATACAGTGATGGGTGTCCTCTGCGGCTTCTGTGCTGCTGTGGTTGATGAGAGGTCAGCTCTGGCTCGGATGTTTCCATGATTCAGTTCAATTTTATTTATATAGCGCTTTTAACACGAAGCACTGTCACAATGCGCAATGATCCATTGCATTTCATGCACTTGTCTTTCACTGCTGCAGCACGGTACCTGATCGACTGCTTGCTGGTTGGGGCAGAGGTGACCTCGACATAAGCCCTTGAAACTTCGTTGTGATGGCGTTGAACAGTTTGTGTCACACTAAGATGGACAGAGAGGCCAGTAGAAGAGATGGAGACAGTGTGAGAACTGGCTCTGAGTGACACAACTCCAAATCATTCATAAAATAACAAGGGATCAAAGAGGGATAAGAACCATTGCTGTTTCCATCATTATTTTCTCCTAAACAAAACAATTGTTTTTATGATTGGAGCACAACAAAAGCCTTAAACCATCAAACATGTAGGAGAATGGAAGGAGGAGATAAAAAGCTGTGATGAGATAAAAATACGAGACCTACATAGGACCAAGATAACTGGGCCTCCTCTATATTTAGCCTCAGCTACTCCCTGATGGTCTTGGGTGGGGTGTGACCGTAACTATCTCTCTACAAAAAGCCACAAGCTTACTGGGAAGCTGACCTGTGTCTTGTACATGTATTGAGCTGTTTTTCCCCTAAAAGTCAAATTGCAGCAATCATTTGCGCAACTATTTTGGATCTGTATAGTAGTATTTACATATCCCTCCCTGCTCAATGAGACTAGCACACAGGCAAGAGCATTACCCATTTATCTGGCACCCCTGGAGCAGCTTTTAAGGTTAAGCACTTTGCTCGAGGGCCTGACAGTGATGTGGTCACTCTGCCAACAGTAGGATTTGAACCAGTGATTATTTACAAATGCCTCAACTAGAGAGCCAAACACTACCATTGGCTGCTGAAAGGGGTACAATAAGGAAATTGCTCCTGGTCTTCCACTGAACATGATAACAGTACGATATATATTCCTTTGTGAACAATCTTTTACAGCCACCAATGAGTAGACAGCACGTGTGAAAGCTTGCTCCCCAAGATAAAGAGGAAAAAAAAAACTGTGATTCTAAATTAGGTTACACAGCATTCCAGGAAGCTAGGGCTAGGGCACTGAATGGCAGATTTTCTTAAAAAAAAATTTTTGTAGTGTAGAAAACTATCATGACCTCATTCATGAGAACTTTCTGAGTTCGCGGAATCTTGTTTGGAATAATTCCCCAATCCAAGATTAATTCACTCGCAACTGTTATACTGAGGCACAGGGCCTTCTCAAAATGATATAACCGCAGAACACAAAACCAGCAGGGCATTTGGGTTACCAACCGGAAAAAACACACTCACTTCTAATACGTGCTTGCTGATAAAATGAACTGAAATCAGTCCGCTGTGAAGTCCTCACGGCATCCCGTTATCATGCAGTGGCAAAGGTATCCCAGCAGAAAATAGAGCATCAGCTCTTATGACAGTTGCCCAGTAGAGACCGCCACTGGTGAGAAGAGCTGAGGAATTTCCAGGCGTGCGCAGACTGTACCTCTAATCACCAGTAATACAGCTGTCATCACCGGTGGAGCGGCCCCGCAACGGTGCTAAATTGGATCTGAGTGACTGGTGTAATCCCTTGTTGCTTCAAGGAGGCTTTTATGGCTCCATCTATTGCCACTGCAGGGTGGTGCTGAAGACGATTAAGTATCTGAACGCTGCCTTGGCCTACCCTTATCTTTATGGCGGATTACGGCACATCTTTGAAGGAAGTCCCACGCCTGGGTGGACGCTAAATGGGGCATGTCGGGGGGATGACTTTCTTTCATTGATTTCTCATCTGATGAGACAAGGTCTGACCTGTCATACCAATAAGCTGTCCGCCTCAGAGACTGTCAGATGATTAAGTCCGCCATGTTCCTGCTTCAACACCTGAGTACACCTCACACAACTAACACTATATATCTAATAACACCTCTGTGGGCTGATTCCTGTACTCATTTAATGATGAGTCAGCATAATGACTACACTACAACTATACTACTATACTTCAGGTCACGACCAAGTGCATTTTCAAAAACTTAAAACAACAATGCACTGTTGCTACACAGCTCCAGCGTTGGGGGCTTCGATTCCATCTCTGCTCTATGTGTGAAGATTGCATGTTCTCCCTGGGTGAAGTGGCTTTCTTCCTGCAGTCCAAATATACACAGTTGCTTACAAGATACTAGATGATATCCCTCAACACTCGACAACGCCTGGGCACTGAAGATCTATATTAGCTGTACTTAGGAATCTAAGTACATAGTGCTGGCCACCTATTGTAATTACAGTATAATGATTCAAAAATGGATGTAATATTGCTGCGTACTTAAAAAGGTATGATGATAATATAACATTTTTATACTGAACACCTGTTTTTGAAATATGTGTCACTAGATTTTAAAGTAAATATTTCTGAGATTCCCTGTGTGTTTTCTGTACATTACTCCATTATTGTGTGTGTGTGTGTGTGTGTGTGTGTGTGTGTGTACCACGTTTATATTATGTTGGGTATTATGTTGTGGGAATAAAATGCCCCCAGGGTATAATAATAACCTGACATTTTTACCTTGTGGAGACAACTCAGTTAATAAAAGTCTGTGAAGGCAATCAAAAAATCAAAACAGCCGAAAGTCTTTTATTTTGTTGGGTTACTTATGGTTAAGCTTATGGCTGGGTAAGGGTTAGGGTTGTTATAGGTAAATTAGGGTTAGGCCCACAGAAATGAATAGAAGGTCCCTACAAGTTTAGAAATACAAACATGTATGAGTGTGGGTGTGTGACTACACTATAAATCAAGGCTCTCAGGCATTCACCAGAAACAGTCTCAGCGCTGAGAGGTAGAATCCAGGTCACAGGTATACTGGGAACGGTCGCTCCAGTCAGGAAACCTCCAGGTCTATGAAAAGTGATTAATCGCCGTCAAACCCGAGGCAGTACTGGGCACAGCTCGCGCAGCAGGGATGGCCAACGACATGGCTGTCACTGATAATGCAGCCAAGCATGTCACTGCTCCTAATCTGTCGTGGTCCGGGTTTCCTCCTCCGAACGGGGCTTGTGGACGACGTGGGGGAGGGGTGTGCAAGGGGGGTCCATGCAAACCGAAAAACCTAGACACTCAGCTGTTACCCAGCAGATAAGTGGCTCAAGCGGTTACGACACAGGAAACAGGGACTGCCAGAAACAGAGGTCTACGAATGATTTAGCCCAGAAGATTCTGGCAAGAGCTCAGGGGCACGTTGCCATGGAAGCCGCTGTTTGGAAACCTTGGGCTGGTTCGATCTGTGTTTCGTGGACTCACATTTATTGAATTATTTATCTGTATTATTTACCTGGATGTTAATTCAGTCTTTGTTCACAATATTCCAAGAAAAGGTAAGCCTTTGGCCAAAATTTTTAGAACCAGCATGTGGGAGCGACACGGACTGGGAGGCAATTTGTTAATGGAGGGCTCATTCAGCCAATCTGTGTCACCTGACAGACAGAAATAGGAGACCCAGCTGAGTAAAAAGCACTGAAAGTATCCAGAGGTATGTGAGGTGCGTCCAGGGCCAGATCCTTTAGCATACTGTCTGCTGCACTTTCTGATTACTTTAATTATACCCTGTCAAATTGTGGGGATTCAGACTGGACCAAGTCTAAATAACAATGCCAAATGGAAACGCAGAGCTGTTTTATAATTGCATCAGGTATTGTGATTAGATGATTCTCTCAAGACTAATTAAATCATTTGCTTTTTGGAGATATTTTCGGTTGCCTTTGCTTAAAAAAAACAAAATAATATGGTGTTGAAAGTAGACTCAGAGCGTAACAGAGTGTCAGGCCAAATGAATTTCATAGATAGGAGATACAGGAGTTTTCAGCCTTGAGCCTAGCTGAATTACAGGATTGTCCTTTCAAGGCGTCTCAGTTGTTCAGAGTGACAGCATCCCCCCTGGGGACCCTAACAGCATGGTTACCTGTCCTTCCATAGGAATCCAGGAAACTTTGAGGTTTCAGCTCAGACAGATGATGTCACTCTTAAGACACAAATCTCACAAACAGCCTGAAGTAGCCTGTCATCTAACAATTTCAGTTCTGAGCTCTAACCGTTTCTTTTTTTTCCTTTTTTGTTATTTCCGCTATTTTGGTTTTATACAGGAAGTCCAATGCCCAGAAATATGTTAAATATACTGTTTTGCCCCTTAAATATGTTAGCAGTTACTGAATGTTTCCTCGTGTTTTTTTAATGTTTCAGACTATGTTATGGTTATGTTAACTGGGTTGGTACAAGTTGTGGTTAAGCTTTTGGATGTGACTAATTAAAGCATGCATCGGCATACCAGCCGCATGGGGAATCAGTCTGGAAGCACACGCCCGCTGACTAAATAAATCCTGAATGCCTGGCTGCTGCTGGAAGGAGAGGCTTTCCAACTGTTAGAGTCCGTCCGCGGAGTCTCCCGGTCAGCTGAACGGAAAGATGCTCCCCTCCGGCTTCCCCTCCCCTGGCCCTTCACCCACACAGACGGACACCACAAAAAAGCAGCAGGCGAGTGCGTGACCACACAGTGCCACATGGTGGAAGCGGATTTTGCCCCCGCCAATCCCTCATCTCCTCGCTTTTTTTTTCCTTTCTCTGGGCATTGCCTTGAGCTTTAAGAATGGTGAGGAAGGTTAGCTGTGGCATTGAGCACCGCGACACGTCTGGTTACCAAAGTGAAAGCGATGCAAGGAGTGAAAATAATAGAAATGCTGCAGCACTGCTTCCAAATGAAAGTATGAACACACACACACACACACACAGAAATGGCACCACTGATGTCCATGCTGGACCACGGAGGCCATAGTTAACATGCTATAGTTGAGTTTTTAAATGTATATGCTTGTGATGCCTGTAACCTGAAAGCCTGTACACATAAAGTCCGGTCCTGATTCGACCTGATTTAACGTGATCATTAGCACATCATCGCTCATCCAATTGCTCCTGGTAACAGAGGCCCAGTGAACTTCATAAAATTTAAATACATCATCAAACGTCCAGAACCGAATGTCACAGTCTTGGATCCAGGACAACGGAGCAGGATTTCATACTTATCCCTGCATTTGTTTTCATTTCTTTGTGTTTGCCTCTCTTTTCAGCTGTTCGTATGACTTAGGGAATTCCAAACTCAGTTAAAAGGCCAGCGCTTCTTAAACCCAGGGTTTAACTTGGGCTCCAGCTTACTTGTTACCCTGTGAGGACCTGCAGTTTCCGAGACAACTGCTCTCTGTCGGCAGCAGCAATATTGAAGCGGCTGTCCTGACTGATAGATACATACAAGGCCCCACCTTTTCTGCTGAGCCTGGTCTGGACCATAATTGTTTGCACAAACCCTGTGGCGAGGATTACTCTGCATGTCTCAAGCTCAAAGACATGGGAAAAAACACACAGACACATAATGCCTAAGGAGCACTTAGGCTGACTGGGGCATGTGAGGATCGCCACAGGCAGATTCTCCTCTTCCTCACTCACAGCCATTTAAAGAAATTAAGACCTGTTGCCCTAGTGCACCCCCCACCTCCTCGGATCTATGCAAAAATGTCAGCTGTCACGAACGCTAATGGCGATATCATGACACACCAAACCTAAACTGCCCCTGAATTTACGGCACATCTGTTTACAGCCTTTTGCGACAGGAGCTGTGGGCCCCACCTACTCTTATGGCGTGACTTGCACTGCGGCGTCTCAGCGCTGATGCAGATTTCCCCGCTAATCTCTCCTCCAATCAAGCATTTGGCGGCAGCGATAAGCAGCTGCACGAGTAGACAGATTAGTAGCTTGTAATTAGGGATTCCCAATAAACTAATTTGCAGAGACAATCCTCTCAAGCCTAGCCAGGCTGTTCATATTCAGGGCAGACTTTTCTGTTGCATGAGGTTGGCAGCCAGTGCGTACGGCATCGGCCTTTTGGGGGTGGGGGGTGGTTGTAATCCTAAAGATGACCTGGTTTCATAGGGATACTCCTTAATGATCCGACACCAGCTCAGGAAGGGGGGGGGGGGTCATGATTTGTCATTGCTGTCAATGTCATGGCCACTATTAGCTCTGATGAGCAGCTAGTTGCCAACTAGGCCTCTGTTTGATAGGCCATTGTTTGGCCTGACCAATAAGCATGTTCCACAAGGCATGGGGATGGAAGAGACACGTTTCCTAAACTTACCCCCCTGAATTCACCAACCACCACCTTTTTTGAAGGGGCTGAAATTCCAGCAGTGGTGGGATGGATTAGTCCCATAAAATCTGGGTCAAAGGCGGCAGACTCTCCATCTGTTGTTTTGTTGTGTGGCAACACTATTCTTCACAGAAATAAAACAGGCAATGCTGACAAATAGCCTTTACACAGCACATGACCTTTTTTTATTGTCGGTGGAATTCAATCTGAATTGTTCGTGTTGTGAAAGACAAAATGTGTCTTGTGTTGCAGGTAGTCTGAGTCACAGAATTCCTGGGGAGGAAGAAAAGACAAATGAAAAAAATTAAGCACGAATCACACAAGAATCATTCACAGTAAATCAGACATGAATCATGAATCATTCACAGCAGCCTAAGAAGAGCAGTCACTCAAATCAAAGGTTTAAAGCTTATTCATTGAAATCATGTGGAAAAGTGTGTGCTTCAGGGCTTTAAATGCTGTAAGAACATCAATAACACGTTGCAAATAAATGCCTACCGCAAAATTTATTTGAGCTCGAAATGCATTATTCAAGTTGCTCTATAAAAACCACATCTTATACATTATATAGAATGACAGCATAAAATAATGTACCTAAAACCTAATCTTCTAGCATTGCATTCCATCCTAAGCACATAAGAAAACGGAACAAATTTTTGCCCAGCTCCTGTGTTCCTTGTCTAATTAACTGGACCATTAAAAAAAAAACACACTGAAGCATGTCATTTTAGAACCGGAATCTGGAACTCATGTTTTATGCATATAAACACAGTGCAAAACATCTGCACAGATGTTATGCCGGCTCACCAATAGGGCTGTGGCAGCGTTGCTCTGTCCTCGATGTGATACGCCACCGCTGGCCGGCTTAACCAGCAGGTGTCAATGCAGGGTGAGCTGTCATGAAATTCCTCTGTCCTTTGAGTGCCACCTCAGGAGCACATGGTGTCTTTTTAGGGTTCAAGCACGATCTGTGCGGAACCCTATTGTTTTTGTCCAGATTTTCTCTATTATTATTATTATTATTATTATTATTATGGTTCTTTCCTGAAATGTAACGCCCAGCCCAGACTGTAAGTCCCAGCAACCCTATATTTAGCCACAAGATGCCTATACCTACCCACTACTCATGCGTCAAAAATCAGTCCCGTTGCCCCCAAAGGGGCTTCCACAGCTCCCATTTTGGTGTTTCCATAGCAACTTGATTGTGACATCATAGATTCTACTGAGTTTCAAAACAATCAAAATGCTTAAAATCTTTGCTAATTTGCATAATTCCATGCCCAGCCAGTCAGAATTCAGCAGTCCCCCAACCCAGTTTTTTGGCAAATTTGCAAAATTTGCCATTTGCCTTGCATATTAGTTCAAGGACATTTGTCCAATACGCACACTAATTCAAGGATCTTCGACCAATCTGCACAAATTTGGTATCATTGTAATCAGCAGACCCAACTGGGTCAAATACTATCCCAAAAATCCCGTGTTTGCTATTTGGCGTGGCGAAGGCTATGCTCAAAGTGTTTACCCCCCACCTGCCTATGGCAGTACTGTATGCTTCAGCCCATTCTAACCAATCCGGTACTGCTTACATCAACCCCGTAATCAACACTGTTTGTGTTGGAGGTGTAGCTTGTCAAAAGATATCCCAAAAATCCAATTTGTGACATTTTGCATGCCAACAGGCCACGCCCCAAGTGCCTATGCCCCCAGTTGCCTATGGATGCTTCACTGCTTATGCCAGCACTGCTGCAGGCCATGTTCCAAGTGCATATGCCCCCAACTGCCTATGCCAGCACTATATGCTACAACCCATGCTACCCATTCCAGCACTGCCTGTCCAAAGGCCACTCCCCAAGAGCCTATGATCCCAGCTGCCTATGCCAGCACTACCTACTACTACATGCAAAGTCAACAGTGACAGCATGGACTAACCACGCATTGCTGGAATGGGTATCATGGGATGAACCAAACAGTGCCGGTACCCCTATAGGCAACGAAGCAAGCAGTGCTGGCGTATGCAGTTGGGGGGGCATATGTGCTTGGGGCATGGTTGAAGCAAACAGTGCTGGTATATGCAGTGAAGCATGCAGTGCTGGAATAGGAACCTTCAAGGGCAATTGGCAGATAGGGTGTGGTCGAAACAAGCAATGCTGAATGGGTAGAATAGGTTTAAGCTTGCAGTGCTGGCATAGGCAGAGAAGCATGCAGTGCTGGCAAAAACACTTGTGGGGCAACTGGCACATGGGGCGTGGTTGAAGCAAGCAGTGCTAGCATAGGTAGTAAAGCATGCAGTGCTAGTATAAGCAGTTGGGGACTGCCTAAACCAACACTACTTGCTTCAGCCCCCAAAACAAACAAAACTATTTGCGTTGTTCAGTGGTCAAAGCTGATTTTGCTTTCTGCTTTAGTCAAGGTTGCATGTTGTCCCTGTTGGTAATGTGTGCTTAAACCCGCTCATAACCGCTTGCGGTTATGTTTCTCATTTTTTTTTTTTCTAATCGTCATTTTTGGGTCATGTGAAAAAGTTTATAAGCCATTGTTCTGAGCACATATGAGAGGAAATGGGACATGTCGAACTGGGGGAAATGGAACTTTAAAAACAAAAACAGGAAAATGAATTGCATGAATTTCTGAATGAAAATGAGGTAAATGAATGAATCCTTTCCAAATTCTCACAAGCATTCTTTTAATAGATTCTACACTAAATGAAACATGACAAGGTAAAAATTCAGCTTTCTTCACTCCTTACGAAGCCTGTCAGTACCGCAATCAACTTACCAGTACATCTGTGTACCTCTTATTGTCCCATTTCCCATGAAGGCCACTTTATTTAGGTTATTGCAGGAGTCCCGTCTTCTGTGAAGGTCACTTTATATATAGAGCTCACATGCCATAACTTGTATGTACAGCTGGCCACGTTTCAAAACACGTGTGTGAGACAGATAAAGTCACATAGCCGAGTCTTGGGTCCACTTGCTAACAACAGAATGCAGTGTTCTGATGAAGTATCTGCATGCTAACAGGATTGAAGGACTTCTGCGATGTGACTTGCATGAAAGTGTTTCTAAATACCATGAATACATGAGAATAACATAGAAAAGGCTTGGCGCAACCTAGATGGCCAGATGAAGATGAGGTTTCACAGCAAGGCAGAAGGAGCACAGAAATGATTTAAGCAGGCATGATCTCTGTTAGGAGTGATAATGGAACGTGAAGTTACAGAAGGAATATAAGGTGTCAGCGTCATCAATCATCTGGCTCTCATCATTATGGGCATGTTTAATGAGAATGGCCATTCTGCTCAGGGCCTTTGATCCAGGGCTTTGAATAAGTGCGCATTTGCCAAAAACATATCGCGTGTAGACTGTGAGTGGTCGCTATATTCAACAAAATGCCCGTTCTCTCACTTTTATTCCAAATAGTTTGCCCTGACACTGCCCTCTTTACAATGAGTGAACCCTTCCTTTAAACCTGCTGCTCATTTAAGAGGATATCTCCTAGTATTTTTCAGGTCCGCTGACAATACAATGTTGCTGTTTGAGTTTACGGGGGAACAGGGCGGTTTTGGTCTTCCATTGCCAGCGTAGCTCTTTTCTTTTTTATTCTATTTGTCTCACTGACAGAAAGGCCTCAGCTGTCTCTGCTCATTGCCACTTGTTACACAACAGGGTCCGTCTGTCAGAATGGGCCCCCGTGAGGTCGAGTTTCACAGAGGAAGTTTGACCCTCTCGGCTATTGCGGTTTGAGGGGGCGGGTGGGTGGTATCGGGTCCCTCACCCCCAAACCCCTCAACCAACCCCCACCAGCCACCCCCACACACCCACCATCAGTATTCCAGGAACTGATATCTTATCCAGTAACTTCACTTCACGCTCTCTGTGTGCAATGTACACGGGGGCCTCTGACTACAAAGTAAAGGCCGAACGTGAGCGATGTGCACTGCATGCGACGCTGTTTAGCATATACTCATCTTAAAAACACCTTTCCTTCTACATTTTACCCATTTTTCTTGCGGAACATTTACAGCATGTTCTGTGTCAAAATTACAAAGTGGCTATTTTATTTTGATTAACAATACTTCAGCTGATATTGCTAAATGAAATCTTACTGCAATATTATGTCCTTCTGCCTTGAACTTGTCCTTTTCTCCTAAGTTTTCTTACTCAACACATAGCTTTTAGCACACAATTGCACACAGACTCTGCCTGGTGTCCCAGAAGGGGACTCCTGTGGTCTTGTACTAGCAATCTAACACCACAAGAGGATAAAAAACGAGAGTAAACGTGGTTTGAGAAAGAAAAAGACAAGAGGTTTACCGGAAAAAAAAATAATGTCCTGGACAGCTGAGTATCTTATTATGGGATTAAAGTTGAACATTCAGGCCCCAGGAATGTGCAGGACAAGATGAGGTAGAGCTGGATCTTGGCCGAGGATGGCAGGCGCTCGGAAACACAGGACCTTGTATGAATTGTGGCCTCCTGCCAGCTGTCAGGTCTGCATTCATGTGGAACAGCTGGAAGATAAGGACTAAAAGTGGCCCCTAGGGCGGCGCCATACTCTATTTCTAAGACTAACATTTACATTAAAATACTTCTCCGGGATGAAGGCCATTGACGTGAGGTTTACACATGATTCTTTGAAGTTTTTTGGTTACTCGATATGTTATTTGTGAATAGAAAGCCTAGTGAATAGGATGTCTTTCAACATTCCCTGCCTGCAAGGAAATTTGTAGTGCTATTGTAGCAGTCTAGCCTTCTGACCTCCATGTGTGATATGTTGACCATTGGTTTATTTCAGTGCATGCCACTTTGACTGACTCCTGCTCACACTCGCTACTGTGAGAAACCTCCATAATCCATTTGCATTCTTTGCTAAACACGTGTCTACTGAAGGCTCTTTAACTGCCGTACGATGCAAGCGTCAAAGTAAAATTCTGAGGCACAGAAACTCTAACAGAATTTTGAGGTACCAAGTCAGAAATGAGCCTCCTTCTTTTGGATTTGAATTTTTGTTTACAGAGACTTTTCTTGAGCTGGGAACCATGCATTCAATAGGTTTTATGAACCTTCATTGGGAGGTTTTAATAGGTGTAAATGGTACTTAAAGGATGTTAAAGCCCAGGGGCTGGTTGACATAAAAACGAGTCCAAACCACAACTCAAAACCCTTAACACTGTTCTCCTTGTGACATGATTGAGGGTAGCACATTAATAGTAAAATTAACAATAGCACTCTTTGTTTTTGTTCCTTTCTTTAACTTCCTCTATGGACAAAAAGTAAATAAATTCTGGGTAAATTCAACGGTGTTATTCAGGGTTCATGCCGGAGCCTTGTTTCTTTGCCTGTTGCCGTAGAGTGGGGCTTCACAAGGGCAGTGGGTCTCAATTGTTGTGACGGATCTCCCCCACAGCCCACCCACTACCAAGCTGCATTATCAAACGGATGACCAGAAGCCCCCACCTTCAGCGGGAGGCCAGTCCACGTACGACCTGGGTCGCTGACGGGCCGAGGAGCTGACCGAGTGTCGGCAAGCATTTGTAAACTGCGTCCCTTTGAAATGGCATCCAAGTTTATAATCCACCTACTGCTGTGGCTTTTGTCCACGCTAGAGGGGACATGTTACATATACAGTGTATTTTTAGGCATTTTTAAACAAAGAGCACAATGGACGCGTGTGTGTACTTTTATGAAAAGGATGTGTACTGTAACATACCTTTTGTAATAATTATTGTTTTTGCTTCTTTCATTTTATGCATGGTTTGGGAGGTTTTACATTGAGAGAGTGCTGTTTGGTATAGCATCATGAATTAGAATCCAGTTCAGGTGTTTTCTCAAATACACATTTCGTGTGTAATTTTTTATGTTACTGAAATGTAATAAAAACTCATTTTTTAAAACATATGGAATTCTTCATGCTTAATTTCTCTTCAAATCTGAACATGGCATTTGCCAGAGAACCTTGTCTATAAACTAGGATTTTTAATACATTTGCATATATAGGTTATTGCCCCGTGACCCTGGCCAGGATTAGAGGTTAAAATATGGATGGATTTTTGTTTTTGTTAACAAAAGAGAAAAAAAGAAAAACAAGTTCTCAGATCTTTTATGAGTTAAACAACCACTCCTCCTGCTTCCTACGAAGAATAGGGAAACAGTCACATCTTAATTCCATCAAAGATGTTGTGTTGAGAGAGCAGCCTTTTAAGTTGTCATTAGGGCTTTGTGTGGGACCGGGCAGGTGATGCTTGAGTACACATCAGAAAACACACGCACACAAAAAGCTGGGGCAGATTTAAATCCGAATCATAAAATGAAGAAATGACGGAAATCTCAGTTCCATCAAGGCTGTCATTAGCAAAGCACATCGACGGTTTTAGGTCTTTAAAGGAGTGACTGGTTTATCTTTTATGACTTGGCACTGGGGCACACCATTATTCATGGCAAGTGCAGTGGCGATTCATTTATGATTCTGCTACCTTGGTGGTAAACAGCAATGAACTGCTAGCTGTTTTAAAAAAAAGCTGTCAGTGGTAACTTTTAATTATCACTTTTTTCCTCTTTTATTTACAATTATGCATATCGCTATCCACAGACTGTCAGCATACGATGAGGACAACCCTTGCATTACTTTGCCCCATTTTACAGTTTCAATGCAGCCCGAATTGCCTCTTTAAAATATAAATGTGACAGGCAGCTGTACAGCCACCAGCAGGAGGGTTATTTAAATGAATTTAAATCATAATCATAATCAGATCAGCCTACTGTTATTGTATTGCAACCATGATGCTGATTTATCAGCATTCAGGCAGACAGTTTCTCATGCGACCTTAATTCACTTAGCTAAGTGCTGATGCTGGTTGTGCATGTGAGCATAATAAAGTATCGTCCGTCCGTCCGTCCGTCCGTCCATCCATCCATCCATCCATCCTGCACTGGTCTTTGTATTCTAGAAAGAGACTGATTGCAGTTCTTCAGCTGAGGCTGTGGGCCTTCAGTTCAGCAGACTAATCCTTCAGTCTGGTAACATGGCCTGGTTGTGGAGATGCAGTTCCAGCCCCTGTCATGACTATTACATATGCATATATGCTCTCAAGTGTGTTTGTAGGTTTCGAAAAATTGCTGCCGGTGTAGACCACCTACAAGTCTAGCCGTAGACCTCCTGTGGGTCAAAGTGCACATGTTCACTGAGCTGCTGAGACAGACCCACAAGACTTAATTTCGTTGTACCCGTTACAATGACAATAAAGATATTCTGATTCTGATTCTGAGATGAATTTGCAGAATTTACAGACCTTGTGTGCGTTGTATGAATCCTAAATGCCACTTGGTCATTCAGTGGGGACTGAAAAGTACAACAGCTGAATAACTCTCCGTAACTTGGAAACTGATTGTCCTAAGATAGCACATTTGATACGCCTTTCTCAAAACTTTCCTGAAAGTCCGCATATCAATTACAGTATATCTTCAAACCTTATAATTGTTAATCATGATCTATAGCATGTTCTGATTTGTTCTAATTTGAAACATTCTATTTAAGAGCAACATGTTGGCTTACAGGCAGAATAGAGAACAAAATCAACCTCATCTGAATGCATTCATTATTTTTTTTTTATGAAATTCTTTGGATCTGGTCTAACTTTGAACAAACATTGAACAAGTGCTTGTTCTATTGAGTTTTTTCATGTTAACTTTCACAGCCCTATTATAGAAATATCAATACATATAGATGAGTAATACTTGAACAGTCATCCAAAACAGCACCAACTGGGCATACATTACTTTTTCTTTTTTTACTTTCTCTCCCTTTATTCTTTCTCCATCTCCATTCTCTCATCCCTCTCTTTTTAATCAGGCCTACGCCCTGTCTGTATGTCCGTGCTTGCCTACAGACGCACTAAGCGTTTCTACACCGCGACAGTGACGTGTGCACAAAGAAGACCTGGCTGATTAACGCTTTCCTATCTGATTAATTAGTTTGTGTATTATACCTTCATTTGAATACAACAGTCGTCCATCATCCTGCCTGAAACACCCCCCCGCAACCACCACTGCAGTCTTCATTGCAGCCACAGCCAGCTGAAACAAAGATAAATTGTGGGATGTAGACATTAGGTAAGACAAAGTAGGCATTTAACTCTCCGTCAGCATTAAATCCTCGAAACAGAAAATACATCACTTCTCTGATCTTCTGTGTAGAACAATTGCCGATATTATGTTCGTGCATTGAGTTAGAAATGGGTTTTGAACAAAAAGCTTTATAACAAAATGACAGCAGACACATACAAAAGAAACGTTATTCACAAAGAAAGGGGCAGTTATTGCCTGAAACAAGCCTAATTAAAGGTCTAATTGCCCCATCTCTCAAAAAGATGTACAATATAATAATAGCAAATGGCTAAAATTACCAGAAACGTTCAAATTTGACAATGTTTTTCTAAGATGTATCACGTTTCTTGGCAATACTAGGAGAAGGAGTTTGAAATGCTGTGACAGAGACAGCTCAACCTGAATTTTTTTTTTTACAGGTGAGGTAATAATTGACACAGGAATGCTGAAACATAGGCGTACATGGTACTGGACGTGGTACTATTTCCCTGAATGACTACAGTTTATTCCTTTTTAAAAAAGATCCTAGTGTGAAAGGATGTATGATGAGTGTGACAAAATTTTTTTCTGCCAAAACTTCTGTGAAGTCTTGCAAGGCTGTGATTATTATTTCTGGGAAAACGATATCGAACATTATGATGCAGTGTCATTTGCTGAAGGTGGATTTCTTTGTTATGCTGTTAGCCCATGAAAGAGGCTACTTTTGCTAACCATGTAATGTTGACTTGTTCACATCACTGTTGCCACACTTAGCTGCGCACCTAAAGAAACTTTGCAAACCAACTTTACCGTTACTCCCTGATGCCCATGTAAGGTCAGCAAGGAAACTTGTGCCGTGATGATGGTTCCTCGCCATCACAAGCACCATTCTGCAAACCTTTTATTCAGTCAACACATGCAATAAAAACCATACACCCCCCCCACCACCACCACCACCACCTGCTGTCTCCACCTCCCTGGGGCAGTAATTAATTTTGTAATAACTTAAGGGATTTTGAAAAGAAACCTCCTTCAAAACAATGAGAACCAGGACAAAGACCAGCACAGGTGACTGAGATTCAATCAAGATAGTTGCCTTGTGAAATCCTTTGAATTTTAGAAGTGTCTCTCCATTTTCTTTCACTCTCCAGAGAAACGGGCCTTTCCCAGGCCATAAAGTAATTGACCTTGGACATCTTCTATGGTTTCTGGGTTAGCTGCATCCATTGCCTCACCCCATGTCTTAGTACACACCCGCTCAAAGTTTCTGGAAGTGAGAGAGGTCAAATGTGGGAGAAGATTAGGAATGAACCCACTGACAGCTCAGTTATCCTATTGTGACTTGAAACCATCCCAAAAGCACAAGAGGAAATCTGCAGTTTGAGTTCTTAAAATTCACCCAACTGCAGATTGGAACCATCCCAGAAGGAAATGAGACACCATTCTTTTAAAAATCCACTCTGTTTAGTCCTTTGTTTATCTGTCGAACACTTCCATGCAGTGCATTCCCAGTGCATCGAAAGAGTAATCAGTAATGACACAGTAATCAGTAGTAGTGTTAAGCTCAAAGATGTCATTGATGTTGCTGTTAATCTAATATTCAAACTGTTCAAACCCTCTCTGCCATTTGAGCATTTTCAGGAGATCACCACACCTAGTAAAACGATAAACATGAGCTATAGCAGTAACTTAGAGTTTCAGCTCCATAGCCTAGTCATGCTCACTGACTGTGTTAGAAGAGTCATACAGCCGGTTTTTGCAGAAGGTACCTTATCTTGTATATCCATGGCAGAGAATTCTATCTATTGCTTTAGTAAATTGCTGCAGTAATGAGACGGAAGGACGAGCGCTAAAATATTTCCTGTAAAACTTTCAGGTGCCTTACCCTCTGTTGTGACAGAACTGTAAAATGGACAGAATGTCAACCTCCCCCGCACCTATGGAACAGTAGCCGAACCTGCGAAGGGTGTGTCTAGGTTGGACATCATGCCATCTGTGTTTGCCTTCGGTGCATAATCACATACCCCAAAAGCAGAAAAGTCGGTGATGGAGTGTGTGTGTGTGTGTGGGGGGGGGGGGGCATAAAGACTCTGGCTGCAGATTCAAAGAAAGCACCCAAAACTGATCTTAAAGCACAATGGAGATAGCCAGGAAAGGCAGCAGCATGGAAATTGATAAACTAGAACAGATCTGCTTACTGAACTGCTGGCGACAACTGAAGAGCACACAAACAGCTGGGCATCAGCTGTGTATGCACAATGGGGTTGGTGTCACTGCAGAATTTCAAGATTCCCATGCTGAAACAGAGCCGCTTCAAAGCAGCCCATTGGCCACTGATGGGAGCTGGGTGGAGCTTCCATGTGATGCAGCTTGTCCCTGTCCACCTAGAGGGCAGGGCCTAATATCGCCGGCAAAGAGTAAAGCGGCATTCCGCTGTGCCCAGGGACCGTGCTGGTGTACCTCACGACAGGTGCTGACTTAGCGAGAAGCGTTCTTGACTTCCTCGTATCCTTTTACGCAGCTTTACGCTGTATTATTCAGGCACACTGCCCCCATTATGCTCTGCCCTTCTATCTGGCTTCCCCTCTAATCCTGCATTTTACCCGTCCACTGCTGAGGCTTCCCCTCGGCCAGCCCCCGCCACCCCTTCAAATAGGCCCCCCACCCACCCACGCGCGCACGCACACACACACACACACACACACACCGAACGGCCTT
>JAACJT020000052.1:19137552-19159617 GCA_009936485.2 Gymnarchus niloticus
GGGGGAAGAGTAGTAAGGGGTAAGTGTGCTGGACAGCATGTCTGTGATGGCGAATGGAAACAATTATCTACGTCTGCTCTGAAGAGCCGGAATCCCTCAGGACACAACCACAACACACACACACAAGAGCAGAGAAAGTCTGTGATGTATGTTGATATACATCACATGTAAACGGAGTCCAAAGCACAGCGAAGGCTCATGCTAGATTCCCCAGTCAGAGTGAGTGCGTGTGTGTGTTTGGAAACAAAGAAACAGCTTCCCCCCCCCCTCTCGTGTGAGATAAATGTCTTTTAACAGCCAGCCAAGCTTTCAATCTTTGTGCTTGACCACTGAGTGTATTTATGGTTTTTTTATGTTTCAGCCCTGTGACGGCAGAGTGATGCTTAAGTAATAATATGCAGTTTTCTTGGAAATATAGTGTGCAATTTAAAATGGTTGTGTAAATATAAACAGTATTTAAAAGAAGCTATGCCAACAGTCCTCTCGATCAAGGACCATATTTCCCAGAAGCACCCAAGGAAATGCCTGTTAGTTTCATTATGGGTTACTAAGGTTACAGCGGACGCTTTGCTCTCGGGGTTGTACTCATACATTGACAGCGTTTTTGTTGACAGGTAACACGACAGTGCATACCCAGATGGGAGATGTCACTATAGGTAAATGCAGAATCACCATGTTTTCGAATGCATTCCAATTTATTCTATGCTCCTTATTTGTCTGTATTGGAAAATATTAATTGCATAAAGCTTTAAGATGCTTGGAAAAGTTAAAGTATTTTTTCCTTTGCTTGGTTAAACAGCTCCTCCTAGTTCTGCTTACTGGCTGCAGCCTCTAACCTGTTATTTAAAGCTACTTTTTCAGTATACTGAGATTATCATGAAGCCACAATTATAGCTTCAAATACATTTGGAGGGATGTGGTACAGCCAAAAATTTAAACTGTGTAAATATCAGACACTGGAGAGAATGAAATATTCATCCTAGACTTTCTTAAGAAAAATACTCTGCTTTTTGTTGTAAAAAATGAGCTGAAATGGAATGAGTGCCACATTTTTGAAGGTCCCCATGAGGCACTGCACAGGGGCCCCATAATGGGCCCCATAATGCACCCTCTCAGCACTGAGCCCTGGGTGGCCATAAACACGTACAGATTGATGGTCTTTCCAGTATGGCTATGCCTTGCATTAGAGCCGTGACTCATGTCTTATGCAAACCAGCAAAACCACAGATGCTGCTTCCATACCCACCTCAGCTTGAGCAGGTATGCACATGGCAGACTTACCCCTGGCCAGGGGGGTGTGAATCACGGCTTCTTCTTCCCACCTTTCCAGATGGGTCATATGGCAGCCTGAAGGTTTCCTCCTGTGAAGGACATGTCAATGCATACGTGGGTCAGCATGGAACAGCAGAGCTGCACAGCAAGCGAGGTAAACCTGACACAGCACTGTCCTCTGAACACAGAGTGACGTGGAAGTTAGGCTGCTGGTCTGTCCTGATATAGGTGATGGTGGTGGTGCTCAAGTTGCTCCTGATGCAGGTCTTTATTCATATGCATGATCCTTTCTCACAGGCTCCATCTCAGTCAGGGTCCCGGCCTCCATCAGTGCTGATGTTGTGCTGTCTGGATCCTCGGTGGAGATCAGCACTGAGGTGGATCTTCAGGAGGCTAAGTGTGAATGCACAGACACCCACAGCACTGTCACCAGTGAGCCATTGGCCGTCTGTCCTGTGTGTAGGGCAGAAGGAGCACATACTCTCATTCTGAAAGTCACTAAGGTCTGTGAATCCTGCACAGCACCAAAGGAGTGACTCATCCAGTTGTCACTATTTTAGGATTACCACAGCTGAGCTGTCTGGTGTAGCTACTAGTAACGCTCAGCTTGCATAGCTGCTTACGTTCCAGATGTGTCAGCAGTGGAAACTCTGACTTTTCTCAAGACCATCGCTAGGCACTGAGCTCCAGCAGGCCACAGAGCTCGTGTCCCATAAATCCTTGGGGCTAAACATGATGGAATACCATGCCTCAGCAGTTCGCTATTCTGTGGACACCTGCTCTGCAACATATCTCATGGGAATAGCCTGGCTGCAGTTTAGTCTCTGCTTTATGCTGTTTCAGCCAGTGACTGAAGCCTCTGTGCTCAGTTTGTTCCGTATTCAGTGAGGCTCAGTCTGGAGAAGTCACACCATTATTATGATTATCGTACTACACCTGCATCATAGTTCTAATGAATTCACCTCATTACAACATCATCATGCAAGAGACAAAATAATGTGATTATATAGCAACCAATGACCTCCCAGATATAGGAACGGAATGCTGTCAGAAGCAGGAAGTGGGTAACTCAGGTCTTTCTTAAGGAAAGGTCCGGATGACCACACCCCCCGATCCGCCCGCAATGGGCTGGGACCGTAACTGTCGATTGGCTGTTCTCACCTTTAGAGAGACCAGTGTGGCTTCATCTCTCCCCCTGGTTTTCTGCAGCTCGTCTTAATGATGGCGGGACGGCGATCAAAGCACGGGCTGAGAGGGGCGTCGTCAGGCTAAGAACCCAGAGCTGGGTAGAGTCCCTGAAGATGGGCAGCTAGTGGAGTGTTACCCCGCTTCCCCAGGCTTCACATTGAGCTTGGACGGCAGCCACACGCAAAGGACATCAGGCTCATGCACAGTGACATTTCTCAGGGGCTCAGGTTCGAAGACGATTAAATGTACTGTATGCTGCCCAGCAGTATTCAGCAGTAGCTACCTGGTGGACGATGTGGAAAAGGACAGAAATGGCACATTGTCTGTTCAGCTTACAGTGATGTACCGTTACTGACCATGAGGTACTGTCCTCATGTCAGGACAGCCTCAGGATGTGTGACAGTAGTCAGTCAGTCAGTCAGTCAGCTAAACGTCAAACCAGGAAATGAAATACAAGGTTTCTTACTTTTCAAGCTTACCAGTAGACCATTAAGTTCCAAAATGTTTCATTCTTTGATTTGACTGTGAAATACTTGGAAACCTTATAGCAACACAATCATTTTCTTGAAATAATGCACAAAAGGTATGTTGGTCTGATCAGTTTACTGTCAGTATGAATATTTTCCTGTGTTGTACTAAAAATGAATTTATATATAAAATTATACACACATGCATCTTGTTTTCTGTTGGTTTACTTGAAACCAAGAGGAACATTATTTTATTTATGCACATTATTATGACCCTGATTAAAAATAAATTTCTATGTTCAGAAATCTCCTGGAGTTTTAGCAACTGCCAGTAACCGTACTTGTGTCCTGGGGGGGGGTGTTAGCTGTGGTTTGCGCAAGAGCTGCTTGGGCAGTCCTGCTTCCTGTCTGCCTTGCTCTTCAGGAGCCACAGCGACTTGCCCTGGCTGTCATTGCCATATCAGGAGGGGGCGCTGTCCCGGCTGTGGTCCCAGTGCTGTGCACGCAGCCGCAGAAGCAGAGCTGCTTGCCTGTGCAGGATTTGGCCAGAATCAAAGGGGACCCAGCCCTCCTCTGGCTCTGGCATGTCATATTACATCTCTGGGGGGGTGGAGCTTATCCCAGGTAGCATATGGCACAAGACAGGGAGACACACTGGATGGGATGCCAGTCCATCACAGACCACAGACATACATGGACACAAGCACAATCGCACAGCATGGCCAGTTTAGAGATGCCAGTTAGCCTAACTGCATGTCTTTGTACCACGGGAAAAAAATACATGGGGAGAACATGCAAACCACACAGAGAGCAGAGGCTGGATTCAAACCTCCAACCCTGGAGGTACAAGGTGACTGTGGTAATCATCAGGAAGACCTTGCAATGGTTCATTTCTCAACATTTCAGTTTCTGCTGTAAAAGAGCTGGACCACTGTATCCTGCGCCATCCCATCTGCCTATCTCATGTTACATGGATGTGTCAGCAGTCCTACCTGGAGATGCCTATACAGTACAGGATGGAGACACAGGTCAGCTATGGACAGCCCCGCTGCAGGAGCTCAGGCGTGTAAGCAGAGAGGCGGATGCAGCTGCTCACGTCGAGCTTGCGCAGGTAGGGACTTACCCCAGCCAGGCTCTGGATCACCATGTCCGTCATCTGGTCCGAGAAGGAAAGACAGGGCCAATGTTTTGTTTCTCCACTAAGTGGCATAGCAGTTAAGGAACTCGGCTTGTGCAAGAACTGAATCTTTGGAGGAGGAACTGCAGCAGACCACTACAGTAAAAGATCAGGCAGTATAAATACACCTAAGTGTAAAACTGGAGTCTTCAAACCCTCATCAAGCAAATTAATAATGAAATTTTTGGGTCTCAGACTTTCCAGTGACATGGAAAGCATACCCCTCCCTCCCCATCTGTTCAGGGTTATTCCTGGAATCATCATCACTTTTGTATGTTCAGCAGAATCGCTACAATGCTCACATTTTTTGGCTTTTTTTCCACTGTGTGGGAGGGAATATTTTTAATCAGAAAATCACAGGTTTTACTGCAGATGTCTCTTTCCCGGGCATCGATTTACCCTCCAGAAAAAAATTAGACCTACACTTTCAGCTGTGATGTCCCATCTCTGGTACATATACTCTCGGACACCCCCGGATGTGCAGGGTGACAAGGCTGTGGCAAGACAAGGACAGAACCTCAATGGCTGGGTCGCCCAGCGAGACGCAGCGGGACAAGTCCACACTCTCCAGGGTCCCTTGTCTCCCTGTGGCATTGAAAGCAGGGTGGGGGTGTTCATCCCAGACAATGCCTTTGTCCACATGAATGCCTTTTCTGGTTCCCGTTCAATCTTCACATGCAATCCCACAGCGTTGTCAACACATCATTCAATATGGGGACGGAATGAATACTTGCTTGTTAACGAGGACCACTGATGATGCAAGGACACTCACTAGTTAATGAGGACCACAGCTGACGAGGGATGGTGAGGACGCTAACTTTGGACCAGGCATCTGTCAGCAGATATAAGAGCAGAGAATGACTCGGGGGCTTAATGCTGGCATCCTCACTGTGAGGACCAGCTTCCACACCTCTGTAGGCAGAAGACCCTCTTACAGCCTTTGGCTTGGATGCTGGTAACAGCTGCAGAACTGTAGGAATGTGCTTAGTCAGGAAAGGCTCATGGAACGGGAGCAGCTAACAGTGGACAAGCAGGTGTACACTGGGGCAGACGCCCATTGTGCTGGGTCATGAAAGGGCTTCCGGTGGGGTACCTGTTCCTGGATGCTGGTCCCAGTGAGGTCCAGGGAGATGAGGGAGGACAGCAGTCCAGAGGACTCCAGCCCAGTGTCTGAGAGACGCTCACAGTGAGAGAGGTTATTGCTCTGCAGACTGGAGCACCTGGAGAAGGTGACCCACGTCTGGACGAGCTTAGCCCTTTCCTGGGTTTGAGAGGTTCTTGATCAGTAGAACATACACACCTCTGTGCTAGCCTGATCAGGGACGTGTCCCCTATGCGGCTGCAGCCACTCAGGTCCCACAGAAGGTCCAGAATGCCTGTGCCTCTGCTTTGGAGCAACAGACGGAGTGCCACACACATTTAGGGGGCAGGGTGACACTGATTTGTTTTACATGACATTTTACATTTTATAAGTGCCTTAGCTAAAACCACCAGCAGACCCCATGCCCTCTACAAAGGAAGCATTTAAAGCGACCTAGAGAGTTAAACAAAAACATCACTAAATCTTTCCAAGGGCTTTAATGGTCTGGCAAGATGACTCGTTTCTTAAGTTGCAGACATCGCAAGTTGGTTTTTAAACTAGCACTGTGTGGTTTCTTGTTCCAAAAAATGTACTCAGCGAGTAGCCTTCCAAGAATGTGTACAATATAAACTTTAAAATAATTTCCATTGCTTTCAAAGCCAAAACGTCTGTATGTATTTTTCCTCTTGATCTTCGTTATTGATTTGTATCAGTTTCGAAAACCCTCTGCACTCCTGCTTACTCCCTGCAGTGTGCAACACTGAGCGAGGTCAGGTTTCTCAGAGAGCCCATTGACCTTAAGCTTGCGTCAGACAGGCATGAGCAGTCCACAGCATGGATGTATCTGAGGTTGGGGCAGTCCCTACAGAGAGCTCTCCAGCTGACGTCCGTCATGTGATGGTTACCTGAGGAATTTGTGGTCATGTGGTCATAGATTAGTCTGCAGAGGAGATAGTCAGCTTACATTACATATTAATGACTGAGGAGCAGCCTGGGCCAAAGGGAGACAGATTAAAGGCCAATGAGCAGTTTCTGAGAAGAAAACACCTGGGTCTCAGCAGGACTCTAGCCTTTCTCACATATACTGAACGTTGGTGAACAGCTGCTTGCTGAGTAGAGCAGGACGGTAAAATTTGAGACACTGTGTGTTTGAACATGTTCAAAGCTCTCTCGGCAGGATGAGGCATGTTCCCGTGGGAGACTCTGTTTTCAGCAACTCAGGGATTAGCTTCTTAATGTTGTGGATGAGAAGGCGCTATCTCACATGACATTAAACTAAGTGAAGCTGCTCAGTAGGAGGCCTGGGCCAGATGAAATCAGCCTAGCTTTAAGAGTGTATTGGTGTGCCTCTCAGTCTGCTGATAGGCCTGCTGTGTAAACATGAGTGTGTTGTTACCTATGAGGCCTCCTAGCTTGAGAATGTCTGTGGATACCAAACCATGGCCCCAATGCTAACCTTCAACCCTGATTCCCTGCAGCCTGCACCGCTCAGCCACGGCTTCCAAGGCGCTGTCAGACAGGTGGGGTGTGTCAAGGAAAGAGACAGCATTCAGAGAGCGGCACCTAGAGACCATGACCTGCCAAGAGGGACCAGGGGACTGAGCATTGCCTTCCCTCAGCACTCACCAAATTAGCGACCATCTCAGTCAGTTCCCTAACTGAAGCAGGAATAGTGATTGGTATGAAAGTGTCAAGCGGCACAGCCAGCGTCTCTGCCATTTACCAGCATTAAATCCAATCCACAGCCAGAGTCTAATTTCCAGCCTTATTGTAGCAGATTACGCTCGCTTGAAAAATGGACATGTCTTATTCATTCTTTAAAATAAGCTTGTTTACCTAGGGGAGCAGCTAGGATTGGACGTGATGGAAATCTTCTTGGTTCTGGCTCATTATTGTTCAGAAAGTGAGCTACAATGCTTA
Organism: Gymnarchus niloticus; assembly: GCA_009936485.2. Taxonomy (NCBI): domain Eukaryota; kingdom Metazoa; phylum Chordata; class Actinopteri; order Osteoglossiformes; family Gymnarchidae; genus Gymnarchus; species Gymnarchus niloticus. The sequence continues at coordinate 19,144,658 of JAACJT020000052.1, forward strand.
GGTCAGCTGTACAGTCAATTACAAGGACAATCAAGACCACTGAGGGTGTGTAGAAGAATAAAAAGACCTGGAAAGTCTGTTGATGAAAGGTCAGATCTATGGTAACAGCGGTAAGCTATTCAATTACACTGGGCATGCCTCCATGAATAGAATGGCTCCGGAGTGATGATTTATTAGGATCACTTTAGCTTTGTTTATGCACTACTATTATTTAAACTGCAGGTCATATACATGTGTATGTAGACTGTTGCTCCATCTTGACTGATCTGAGAACAGATGTTTCTGTGCTAAGAATGGTCTTTAGTTCAGCAGCCTGCATCAATCTCTTTCACCAGTATCAACAATAACAGAGGGATTCATTTGGAGCACTGACAGCTGTAAGCTAATTCTGCTTTTAGACAGATGGGATTTCTAACAACTACTCTACGCTCTGTTTTAAGCAGAGGCTCCAGAGATGGTTGTTGAAAGGACACGGTGCACACGCACACACACCCTACTGAAGGTCTAATCGTCATCCATCCTCTAACCACAGGGAGGGCGCCACACTCCAACCATCATTATCTTATCCTCATCAAAATTTTCCACTTATTTTTAAACCTCAAAACAACACTTTCCCAGTTTCGTAAAAACTCCAGATAATTTCATCTGTGAATGTCGAGTTTCTCAACTCTGTGGATGAAGACAGGAAGCAGTGTAGTCTGGTCCTGAACTCTTGGATTCTCTGACAGTTCAGGGGCTCTAAGGCAGGTGCCAACATTTAACATAAGCAACCTCCCACGGCCCCTCAGTCACACTTGCAGGAATGGCAACTAATGAGCAGGAATGGGAATTAATGAGCAGTTTTGTGTGGTAAGTGGTGAACAATACTGCAGTTGCTTGGTAGCCAGGAGCCGGAGTGGAGTGAATGTGGGACAGCTCACTCAGGAGGAGGGGGTGATGGGGGGAAGAGGAAGAGAGAGAGAGAGAGAGAGAGAACAACAGAGGGAGACAGGGGCAGAGAGAGGGATAGAGAGTGAGGGAGAGAGAGACAGCCAGTAAGAGGTAGAGAGTGTGGGAGAGAGTGAGCGTGACTTAAAAGCAGCACAGTCAGTAGCCCCGGAGTGTCGGTCGCCGGCAGCACACTGCTCCATCTCCTCCAGGGCCGGGCACGGAGCGGCGTGGGACCCACCTGAGTGCAGCCCGAGAGGTCCAGGCCTGCGGCAGCCCTTCCCTGCAGCCAGGTACCATAATCCTCTGTCCGTAAAGCAGCAGCATAGGCTCAGGTACCGCAGATTCAGACTGCACCTATACAGCACAACTCGTCTGGGTCTCTTTCCTGTTTTTTTTTCCCTGCTTGGCTTGTTGGACTAATGCATTACGTGTGTGATTTTACAGCTGGGAAATGGCCGAAAAGCCACCTATAGTAACTGTGCAGCAGTAACAGTTCTGCGATAGGCTGTGGGTGTCAGGGTCCAACAAGTGGGGTGTGGGTTAACAGAACGAGCTTTGTGGCATGTGGCACTCCATCAGTGTTAAGTGCCTTGGTGAGATGACAGGACATGAAAGAGACATGGAGGAGGGCAGGAAGAAAAGGGTAAATTAAAGACTTAACGAGCCTGGCTGTCCCCCACACGTCCTAATGGCTCTCTAAATCGGGTTTTCGTGTAATACACCCAGAGGAATGATGAATGGATATGCTCTGTGTTTGTGATACATCCTCCTTTCACTCACAGAGCACAACTGGTTTTAATTAGGCAGGACGGCTGTGTAAGGTCTTTCTGATGATGGCTGTGGAATCTCACGGGGGGGGGGGGCTTTTTTTTTCCAGACGGAGAGGAAGCTAGGGGGCACACTGAATGCAGGGAAAACCTAGGATCATATTACCATCACTTCGGGGTGTGCTGGTGACGGATCTCTTGTAGTTACTAAGTCAGAGAGAAATTCCAGATTTTTCACGTGTTGAAATCATCTCCCTGGGGTTTATGGCCCTCCACACATTCCCCCAACCAAGAGCCAGACTGAACTCTGCCTGGTAAAACCACGTCCAAATGAGATGTCTCTCCATTAACTCTGCACTCTTACCTGTGTCTGCAGCTCTGACCAACTCAAACCGTAAAAGTAAACCCGAGGTATAAACAGCACCGCATGGGCAAAATGTGTTTGTTAATTACAGTAATTAGTAACAGTAAACCTCTGACATCACTTTAAAATGTAAGAGCAGCTGCTATTGGACAATAATTACCTGGAAAGACTGAACTGTGGTATTTGTAACTTTGGTGTGGGATAAATTCAAGTAAAGCAGACTGGGGCAGCCCTCTACGGTTGCCCTCACTGATTCATCCTGTTTTAATAAAGGAAAGACCATTCCTCAGAGTATCAGTTTTGTTAACGGAGCCAAACAATCTGGCGGTATGGACTAAAACCTCCCCAAATGACCAGACACATCACTCACGTTTATGCTTCTGCACTCGGACAGCTAGAGCTCCTGAAGTCCTGCATTCGGCTGCAGAAGGAGAAAGAGGTAGAAAGTGTGAGACACACCAGGTCATTGAGCACTGCCTGCTCATTCCTAACCCCTCCTGTGATGGAATGGCTCCCCTGGTGGAGGCCTTGGGTGGAGTTAAGACTGGGATGCATTCGTCCCAGCTGCAGGTGGCTTGGACATCAGTGAACTGACACAACGCTGCAGGTTCGAAGCTCCGTGGCCAGAACCGCGCCTGCAGGCTGGCAGGAGACACGCAGCTGTTCCAATGCGCCCTGTAAGCTAAATGGCAGAAAAACGTTGGTCGATGCAGTTATTCAAGCGATAATCTGCGAACCGGACTCTGCCGCTGCCATAGGAGTTACCACATGCTCATCGATGGGGTTTCAAACCACTTTGGTTTCACAGTGGAGAAATCAGAATGAGCCATTAAAAATCCCCACAATCAACCCCCCACAGCACCTTTGACACAATCAGATTACTGTGCGTAAGAGAAGGCTGACGTGGAGGCTGCGTCTGCGACTTGCGTGCCCAGCGTGCTCAATGCCGTCCTTCCCATATCGGCCTGCTAGCCAACAGCCGTTAAAGAGCTCGTTAAGCAGTGACCGCTAACAGTCATTCCCCATGAAGAGGCAGCACTGGGGCAGAATGACAGCAACCTTGAGGTGAAAATACGGGAGGAAGGAGCAGTCGAGAGTTTAGTTAAGGCTGGGGCATGAATCCATTAAGTCAGCGCTGTGGAGAGCAGTGGTAATAATCAATAAACGGAGTGAGCCCAAACACATATCGTATCAATCTGCCAGGCTTTGATGTGTGTCTCTGATCTCTGTAAAAGACTCCCTTCAGATTAATTACAGATATGATAGATTAATTAGGACAGTGTGTCATATGAAACTGGGAGTTTACCATTTCCATTATCACCGTTTGCATTGTCTCTTCCTGTTGCATCAGGTAGGGGGCGCTGCAGCAATAAGCAGCTCGTGAAGGCGTCGGCCTTGGGCTGACTGAACCCGACCCCGCCTGCCGGCCCCCAGCGTCACTGGGGATGACAGCACCACCTAGCCCAAGTATGCATGTGACTGTGGCCCTCCTGCTGCTCCTGTTCTGGGGGTCTCCTGGGGCCAGGGGGGCCTGGCACAGAGCAGGGCGAGCAGAGGCCCATGGCTGGGCACGACTGGGCAAGTGCCTGGAATACAGAGAGGGTGGCGAGAGATACCTGGACTGCCAGGGGCAGGGCCTGAGCGCCGTGCCAGCTGATTTGCACAGCAACGTTGACCACCTGCTCCTGGGCCGGAACAGGATCAGTGCGCTGCCTGACCATGCCTTCAGCCGCTTCCCCAACCTGACGAGCCTGGACCTGCAGCAGAATGGGCTGAGCCAGGTGTCTCCTCGCGCCTTTGCCGGCCTCGACCGCCTCAGCACGCTGCTGCTGCAACACAACGACCTGCGCCATCTTTCCGAGGAGGTGCTGATGCACCTGCCTCGCCTGGAACACCTGCGTCTCTATGGCAACCCCTGGAACTGCCGCTGTCCACTCGACAGCCTGGTCAGGACCCTGCAGGTGCCCAGCAACCGTAACTTGGGAAATTATGCTGAATGCGCGGAGCCACCAGCGCTCAGGGGCTGCAGGCTCAGGAGCATTGGGCCGGACCTGCTGTGTCTGGAACTGGAGGAAAACAGCCTGTGGGAGATGGGGGGGAGCCTCAGGCCAGTCACCAGGTTCGAGGTGGAGCACCCCCACACCAGCGCTGCCTGCAGGACCCGTAAAACCTCCACATCACTGCTGGACTTCAGGGACAGAGGTGAGAGCTGTCGTCTAACTTCACTATTCTCAGACCCGTTATCTGTATCAGAACTGATCACGACCAGCCAGCCTAGGAGACGCTACTGCTGTTGTTAAAAAATGTAATTAAGGGTAATGAGCACCTTGGTCACCTGGGTCAGCACTCATACTGTCACAGCACAGGCACCCGAGACCCAGATAATGGGTACGAGGCCCTGCTGTGAAGACACATGGCAGCCCAGTACAGCTCAGTCTGCAGCTTGGCTCTGCTGACAGCCTGAGCGTTTTATGGAGAGGGAAGGGCTCAATGCCTGGGGCCCCTGCACCGCCCACCAAAAGGCGGAGCATTTGATCCCAGCATGCACGAGACTCTGTGCATGTGATCAGACATCCTCACCGTCTGCTTCCCCCAGACCACAGCTCCCCTGTCTCCCGTTTTTGCTCACAGCTGTGCCCAGCACTTTTAAAGCCCTCGAAAATCACACACCAAATGGAGCACTTAACCGGCCTCTGCCTGCCTCCACGCTACCAGCCTGCGTGAGGCCTCCTCACAACACAAATGCAAAGCAAATGGGCTGCAGAAAACAAGCCTCAGAGCAGAAGCAACCCTAAGTGGCTTCATGTAGGCAGCCCACAGAAGTGCATGACCTTGGATCCAGGTCACAGAGAATGAAAACGCGGAGTGCTCATCCAGGTCCGTCTTTGCGGTTTTTGGGTAGTACCCATCTATTTTCTGCAATTCGTCATAAGTGCACATTTTCTTTCGTACGCGTAAGAGCTTGGGTGTAATTTCAGAAACTGCAACTTTTCATTGAAAACAATTTTTAAATAAAAACCTTGGGTTATGACCACACTGATGGCTAAACATAACGACAATAAAAGTTGCTGAATAAACATGCTGATTATGCAGGAATTGACTAGTAGGGAAATGGATGCGTCTGGGCCAGCCAAGACCGAGACAGGCAGACACTGGCCTTCCTGGTCACCATGGTCTAAGGGGTCATGTAGTTGATGTCTGGCATCTCTATAACCTCTATAGTTTCCACGAGGATGTGCAGGGATGGGGGGACGGCTTTTCCTCATCCTCCATCGTTAAAGGAGGGAGGGTGGGCACCGAAACTGGGAACAGCATCTAACTGGGTAGCTACAGGTACCTGGATCCTCAGCTTTTGTTTTAAATAAAACACTCCAAAGAAAGAGAGTATGGAAGGTTACAGTCCAAGTCGGTAACGTCCATGGGTCAGGGAGTGGGACGCGGTAGGGGACATAGCAGGCGGTGGGTTGGTTTTACTGCTTACAGACGTGCCAACTGCCAAACCGCTGAGAACATTTCACAGCTCTCAGCCACTGAAAAAGAAAAGCGGACAGTATCAAAAGTGTCTGTTAAAGTGCAGTAGATATGACCTCATTGTAAATGTAGGAACAATGTTCCACTTTCGAAACCCGGGTGAGTCGGAGCTGGATGTGTAATGGATGAAACAGTTATTGTTCCCAGGTCAGTCTTTATTTATGAGATGATGTGCAAAAATATCAGGGTGGTTTGTGTGTTGGGGGGTTAAAAGGCATGTACCAGTGAGAGAGAGAGAGAGAGAGAGAGAGAGAGAGAGAGAAAGAGAGGGAGGAACCCTAACCTTCAGCCTGAAGTTCTGATATACCTGGTCAGTGCAAACACCTGGGGGAATCCTAAAGAAATCTCTGAGCATTACACAAAATTATGATCAGGGTGCACAGAAAAAGAGAACAGATGAGAAAGTCAGCAATGGCAAGCTTGACTTGGGACGTCCCCCACGGGTTTCTGCTACGTCCACCCAGAATGCATCGCCCACATGAAGACAGATTGCTCTGTCACATTCAAACCAAATTTAAAGTGATATTTCTGGGGATTCTCATCATAGAGATGCCCTGGCGTCGACAGCCCAGTACAGGAGGCTCCACCCACCCCGCCTGACCACCAGCCACTCAGGCACCCCGGCTTCGTAGTTAAAACCACCAGCAATTATGGCCTGTGGTGTCTGGTCACATCCAGAGACGTTTCCTTTATTTTTCCATCTCCACGAAACCCCTAACAGGGAGTTCAGACCCCCGGCTTCATAGATCTCAGATGCGACCCCAGGACTGACTGCTAGGGGGCGTTAGTGAGGTCTGCCTTTGGCAATATGACAGACTTGGAGTTCAGTTAAGTAGAGTATGGTTCTGAAAGGGGGTCCAGCATTTACCCTCCTTCTGAGAAACTGCCGAGCAATCGGAACACACAAGCCGTCTTACCGCGGCTGTTTTCAGCAGCCCAGCCGGCACACACGTGGACACAGCCGGCACCATACGTTAGCCTGGGTCTCCGATCACACACTTCCGCACATCTCCCAGGGTGAACGGCATCTGTGAAAACAACCACGGGGAATGGGAACAGACAGGAAGCGTCTTTCCGGCTGGAGACACACTAATTCATGCTACATGTGTGACCCTGGATCAGATGGGACATCTCTGCTGTCTGAGCGTGCCGACGGTCAGGATCCTGTCCGCCGTCCTACCATGTGTGATCATGTGACCGACAAACTGGCAGCGTCCATGTGACTCCATACAAAGTCAGTAGAGAACTGAAAGATCTCTGTGTACACTGTGAAATGGTGAAATGTGCTATTAGAACACCACACTAATTGTATTAATCCAAGCCACTTGATTTCTGTGTTTTATGATGTACAATTCATTTCAATGAATTAATTCATAAGCCAAAGGGAATAAATAGAATTATTAGCTTTTTTTGGGTAGTGTTTTTGTTTTACTAGTGACCAGCATTAAAATCAAGCTTAGTACATTTGAGCACAGCACTCAGCAATACTCTATAATCTGTGGTTATCACAGATGTCTGGGAAAAGCCCAGGAAATGCTTTTAAAGTGGCTGTTAGACTGATTTCACATCTGCTGTAAACATATGGAAAATCATCAGCCTTTCTGAATCACATTAAATAAAGCCGGCTGAGCGGCAGCTGGGAGAGCCGTTACAGTACTTCACGTTAGCCCAGAACACGCTACCGGACCCATCTGTCCATGCAAGATACTGACCTCCCCTTTCCCTCCCACAGGCCTGACAAACGTTCCGACGGACCTCCCCACAGACTCGGTAAATATTGACTTGTCCAAAAACAACATCAAACATCTCAGAGCCAAGATGTTTTTGGGCTCCAAGGGCCTGAAATCCCTGAACCTCGGCAGCAATGGTTTGGAGTATATTGACACAGGTGAGTACTGGCATATGTTGGTATGGTTACTGGGTCAACTGGTTAACAGGATGTGTGAAACCCGAAACACCATAACCTTACAGAAAACCCTGGCATCCATAACCACAGGAGCACTGAGCTTTACAAACATGCTGACAGTCCAAATATGAAATTAGAAGTCAACACTGTATAAATCAAAGGATGTCCTATATTCTGATAAAATGCAAGATGAGAAGGACAAGAGGGGGACAAAAAAAAATATCAGCCAGAAATTCATTCATTCTCCTGAATCCACCACCGCTGAGGTTCCACACAGAAGGTCTTCACGCTCCAGGATATTGACCATAGTCAGATCTATTCTTTCATTATGAAAAATTTTCCCTTTTAGCAGAACTGAACAAATAAGCTGCATTACTTTAATCACTAAAGCCTCCATGTCTGATTTCTGTTTATATTCTACGATATACTTGAGATTGAAAGATTTACAGTATTATCCTGGAAAACGGGTCCATGGTTAGCCGCAGAGAGAAACGTTTAACATTTAAACTCAAAGATACACTGAGCCAGGAAAAATAAAATTGTGGCCATTCACAAAAAACTGCTGGATTATAAAAGGCTAAAATTTGCCTAGAAGCCAGGTAGCCTGTGTGAGTGATGTTCATGAACACATTTCACATGACCACACCTGAAGACACGTGGGCCAGGGGGTGTGTCAAATCATGTGACCAGCGAAAGCCAGAGCTGACACTAACGGTCACTACACAGCAGATATGGGTGACAGCTGTCTGCTCCTTGTCTTTTGCACAGCCGCATTTGCTGGCCTGCTGTACCTCCGGGAGCTGGACCTATCTAACAATAGCCTTCAGTACATCCAGTACGGCGTCCTGGAGGACCTGTACTTCATCCGGAAGCTGGAGTTAGGGGGGAACCCCTGGCTGTGTGACTACAACATCCACTACCTTCTCTACTGGCTGAAGGTCCATCCCAGGGTCCAGTACTCAGGCCTCACCTGTCACTCTCCGGCCGAGTTCGCAGGGTGGCCTGTGCAGGATTATGTCCGGACTTACAATGGAGAGTGCCCCCAGGACCAAGTGCTGGGCCAGAACACAGCACTGGAACCTGGCACCCAAGACAACAAGGACCAGGAGGTTGAGACCAACCAACATCCTGGAGGTCAGCAGCCACAACCGTTGAGAGGTCTCAAGAAACAGGAAACGGTCCGGCTGAGGTCAAACAGGAGACAAAACCGAACTGGCCTTTATTCTAATTCAGTCTGAGTCCCACAAGTCTTTGCCATTTTTTACCCTAGCATTCTGTTTTCCACGTTCTTTTTTTGTTTTTTACATTTTTCTTATATGGCAATTTTAAATTGCTTAAAAGTCCAGATGAGTTCATTCTTTTCCTATTAATAAACTTAAGGAGCTTTGTTGTGCTTCTTAGGGTGACTCAGCAATGGTATGAAAGAGAAGGAAAATGTGGGATGAGGAAAAAACGAATTGCTGCCCAGACAGAGTTCCCTGCTTTAATAAACGATTATTTCAGTGTCGAGTCAACGGTGAATAGTGCAAAGTGCTGAAACGCACTTTAACTTCCAGCCGTTAAACAAGTAATACTGTGGTGTCTGGGGATTTACGTGAGATGCCTGCGTGCAGCAATCGGGGGACTGTGGGTCACAGCAAGGACAGGGGATTTGGCCAGCGGGCTTCTTTCTGAGCAGAAGCATGAGCTGGTTAAACTACAGTCAGGCTCAGAACTGTGGGCCTTACCAACGTACTCAAAAGCAGGCCACTGGAGGGCGCTACAGGCACGCATGTTCAGATGGACCACAAAGGGGCGGTACTTCTGCAGGACCTGCACGACTACACTGTCCTCAGTGTGGTCCTTTTCTGTGGAGAAGCAGAGACAAATAGTGGCAAAATGTTCTTCTTTAAGGAGATTGAAAACTAAACATGGATCGGTCTCTTTAAGAAGAACGGAAGCAGCGGAACAGGAGAAACGCCTTATTATGTTTATCACAGTGTGATTATACTGAGAGATAGACACATTAAAACCGGGAACGTACCTTCCTCCAGAGAGAGGACATCTCGGTGATGGCCTTCCATGTGTGGCTCACCTGGGCACACCTGAAAATGTCTCCAACAGGCAGATACTGGAAGATCTGTGCAGAGGAGCACAGGTTCACTACCCTGCTCTGGACCACACTAAGTGGGTTAGAGTTAGGGGCTCGGCTTCAGGTTAGGCACATAGACATGGTACGGCAGTCGATCTAAACTGCACTCACACCAGAGCATGGTCACCAGATTCTATAGCACGTCTAGCACGTGTTGGTACATCACTGAGCGTCCATCTTCCAACCAATAACCCAGGGCTGTGGAGACTGAAGCCAATCCCAGGAATACAAGGCAAGAGATGACACTCCATCAGAGGGTACACAGACACAATCACACGCTATGGGTTAGGTAATTCATATAACTGCATGTCTTTGGACTGTGAGAGTAAACAGAAGGACCTGAAGGAAACTCGCACAATGTGGGGAGAGCATGCAAATTCCACACACAGTGGGGTAAGAATTCTGGGAGTAAAAATCCCAGCTGTGGGGGTGCATGACAATACTGCTTCCCACCATGCCATCCTGTTTAGTAGTTATATTTAAGTATTGATACCCTATGGATTTTTATATTTTTATATCCTTTCATAAACCTCTGTCATATGGTCTAAGTCATGTGTGGGTCCTTTGTTCTGAAATCATGTCAAGGAGGAATGTCATTCATTGATGATAAATTACCCCATAAGGACCACTTTCTCAGTTCCAAAAGAACTCCACTCTAACCCACCCAAAGAAGACTGAAAGGGTACTTCTTCAAACTATCCCACCCATACCCCATCCATGAGCAGGTCATCTAACGGATCTGTAGCCCAGACAAAAACTTAGACATTAAGAATGGTCCTTGGGAACAGCAGTGATTACAGCCAGCTGCGGCTTCCATGGAAGGCTCCCTGGTGCATAGCGCTCATGGAAACCTCGGATCTGGAGACGCTTTGATTCTGACTCAAGCCATTGTCTGAAACGGTCTGAAAAGCAAACCCACTGGCACTGGAGAATGACATGAAAAGCACTGAAAGGCCTTTGTAGAAATAACAGAGTCAAGTCAGGGGACTAATTAGGCTAAGACTCCTAAGCCATGACTCTCGCCTGCCTTTCATTCTATAACATCATTCATTAATGAGAAGACGGGGGAAGGCCTGCATGCATCCCGAGAGAGAGGCATGCCTGTGTTCCGCCTCTTCCATTTTCATGGCGTTAACTATGAATTCACGTTTCATTTCGGTTCCCTGCAGGACTGATGTTGTCTATCCACCCTGTGCTTAGTGTCCATTTTTTTCCTGCCCCCCATTGAACAATAGTGAATATTTTGTTGGATTTTTCCCACGTTACGTTGGTCTGCCCTTTTTCGCCCTGTCATCATCAGCCATCACCCAGCCTATCCCCAAAAAGCAAAGATCTACTACAAAACTCCGTTTTTTTTGTATTGCGTGGTTTGGTTTGCCATTCCTGCCATTAAAAAAAAAAAAACACCCTAAGAATAAACATATTCCTGATGAAGGAATTCTGAGGATGCCAAATCCATCCCCATAGACTGTCATGTGTTTAACCCAGAATGCTTATCAAATATTATATTTATCAAGTTGGACATAAAAAAAGATACTGCGATATATACGTTACTCAGCAGGCCAAGAAGTTGCCTGGGAGAAGATCCAGGCCCAAACTGACCCCCTCCAGGATAAGTGGTTGGAAGACGAATGAATATTGAAAACGAAGGAAAATAAGGAACAGACTGCAGGATCGTTGCAGCTCTGGACTGTGTAAGTGATAATAAGATAAACAGACAAAATAAATGATCTCTTGGTGGCTAAAGGTCTTTCCAGCCTGTTTTTGTGCCTCTTCTACTTGTTCAGATGCTCTTCACCTGAGCAGATGCTAATGTTAACTCAAAATTGATCAAGACTAACCTGCCTAACCCTTAGTCCATGATGGTGGAAGGTGGGGTTACAAGGGTGATTATGAAAAAACCTTGGTCAATATTCTCCTATATATCAGATCCACCATCATGTCTTCCTTCTCTTCCCTGGGAGACTTTCTACTGAGGTTATCCATCCTGGAGCAGTGGAACATCTGACAGAGTATGTAAACTTTAGTGTTAGCACAGAAAAAAGGAAAATGAGAAAATACAGAAAATGAGTTCAGGCTTTAGAAATCCATCCCAGATGATGACTGTTTGCACTCTGTTACGTGACCCTCATCATCATCAGCCTCATACTAGAGCCACCTGACTTTGATTCTACGCAGTGCAGCACACACAGGGGGCGACAAGTTTTAATACATGGGTGCATCTTTCAATACAGGGGCTTTGGAAATAACGAAAAACACAGAGAAAATTCAGTTCCTCTCTCTGCTGACTACAAGAAGACTCCAAGAACGCCAGATCAGAAGATCTGCAGAAAGCACAGCTGGGCAAATGAATTATGACAGCCTCTTGATGAGCCATGACACAGTATGCAGCATCTTCTGGACGATCCTGTAGGATCAGCCATACTGGAAATGAGCCAGCATCACTGTTGCTAGGCCCAGGTCTTAAAATGAACTCGCTGATTCATTTCACATTCAGCAGATAGCGAGAAGTGAAACAGGTATTCATAAGACTCAAACACAGCCTACACAGACATGTTGTGGATTGTTATATCATTGTGAACTCCACCGATGTGGTGCTATACCTTCAGGGCAAGTTTCCAAGGCAACACGGACATGCTGTCTGTCCCGCCTTTCTTGGGGGTTTCATGACTGCCACGTCTCTTTTCCAGTTTCTGCCCGAGCATGGACAGGTCAACCAATAGCAAGCCAGGGAACTAGAAACATCCAAGAAAACAGGACAGAGCACACTGATGATGTTCCACCTGATTCTGAACTATTATCCAAAGCTGTGTAATGTTTGAATCAAAAAGCAGAAGCAGAGTAATTAGTCAGGTTTAGAGACAACAGCCGATCCAGGAAGTGGTCAGAACTGGGGTCTGACTTGCTTTTTAGCCTGCATTACATTAGGCGACAGATTAGGCCTAACTGTCACTATAAAATCCAAATAAAAAAACTTTTTCCAGTTGATATAAAATGAACCGTGAAATATTCCTTTGTGTTCCTCAAGTGCTGCACGACCCTCCGCCATCCTCAGAACTCCACTCTGCAGCAGATGGAATTCCAGACCCACCGCGGTTTTCTGACTGCCTCTAAAAATAGTAATAAACAGTGAAGTGAAACGGTCAACTCAACCCCGAAAGTGCAGTCACCACTCGTAAAGGCCAATAAGCTACAGATTACAGTGACTGGTGTGAATTTACGGTTAGGAAAATGAACGCCCCACACACTATTCTTGTAACTAATATCAAAAGAGGTGCTGTTATGGTTTCACAGAACACAGCTTTCTGCTTCATGCCCTTGTGTTATTAAGGGGATATCGCAAAAGCATATTCAAATCCAGAGCAACTTGTTCAGTCAAAACTAATCTTAATGTTTTAGCATTTTAAAATGGACTGCTCAGAATTATCATGACAACAATTAATAAAGAAATTCACAATGTCTCCACCACACAGGGACACTTAGAAATATTTTTTAATCTGTAAAATTATAAAATTGCCTCATTATGCTTTTTTTTCTTTGAAAACTATCAAACCCTGTCAAAAGTCTGAGCACTGTTCAACATCTGGCTGGATATCTGGCAGGTTCCACCAGCCGCCGCTGCACCATCTGCCCACTATTCCCTGGTGTCCTCCGCCGGTAGGGGCCCCACCTCGCCTCTTGTGCCGGTGGGCTTGCAGCCAGGCCACCCATTCGCGCAGCGTGGTCCACTGGACCCTCTGCACACACCTCTCCACCATGCTGCTCATCTTCAGCGCCCACTCCACTGCCGTGGCTCTCTGTATGGAAAAGTACTCCCCCCAGGCTCTGTTACATGGGGCGCATCATTAATTCAAAGGACGGCACTGAAAGCAGATAGAGCCGATCTCCCGAAGTGCACTGGGTTCGGGTGATTGGATGGAAAACCACAACAACCACACCTGGCTGCAGTGGGGAGAACCTGTGAGCTCATCTACCACATTGTGTTGACGACTGCGCGAACGGGGCATCACTTAACTCCATGTCAGTGTCACTCTGTACCCACTAATGTTGAGTGAACCACCCACATGGCAAGGGCTTATTTAGATAGGCCTGAAAGCACAAAAGAAAATCTCCCCCTTCAAACATTCAGCACAAGTATATACTTAATTAGCTCATTGCCTTTGAAAATCATTTAAAAGACCAGCTGGAAAAAAAAAATGGCGGCGGGACAAGTGGCCATGAAATTGACCATGCTGTCCACTGGATGGCTCCATACTCCGCTCCCATAGAGGGACCCCACAAACGCCTCGTGGACAACACAGACGTGACGAGGCCTGCAGGCAGACAGAACGTGCATTTCTCAAGCTACGCACTCAGCTGCTTGATGCGATTGTGGGTCACGTAAAATTGTAATACAGCAGAATGTGGATTATCAGAACGACAATCCATCCAAACCATCAAGAATCACAACCTCTGTTGCCCTCCCACTAAAAAACACGTTGTTTCTTCAAAAACTTTTCCCGAATCCAGTAGTATTATACAGTAATACAGTAGAATAGTAATAACTTTGAGTACAACAATTACTGTTTGATTAACCAAGCCTATCATGGTCCCCGTTAGTTTGGATAACCAAAGTTTGGCCGAAACCTCCGATCCCTAAGTAAGCATTTGCCATTGGTTTAAAGACTGGTCTCAAGATGGCACCTGAGTTTAGCTAGCTGACAAATAGTCACGTGTAAAAGAAGACTGTGTTTAACAGGCTTGCTTCTGTAATCTCTGACCCCAGATTTCTATTGGGCCTGTTCCATATGTGTCCAAATGCTGAGGTACACAGATTTGAGTTTTGAGGGTAGGCTGGACTGCCGTAACAGAATAACGGTATCCTTCCCTAGACTACACCACATCCAGAAAAAGAGACCACTTTCATTCAAAATCAAACATCTTTTGTGTGTGTTATTTCTGGGTAGCTATGAAGTAGAAAATAACTGCATTTGACAAAAAGATTTAATTGCAAATTAAATGTAACTAGTCATGTAATGTAACTGGTGCAGATCTGAGATTTTTTTGAGATAGTATGAGAGTAGATGCAGGTGAGAGACGTGTGACTACATGTGGGAAAGTCTTGAAATGAAATGGAATGCTTACTGTCCTGTTAACAGAAGTCTGGACTGTGCCAAACCCATCATGGGGAGACATGAACCCATTGGACTAGCTAACCTGGTCCTCTGTTGACTGAGGACATGAACCCATTGGACTAGCTAACCTGGCCCTCTGCTGACTGAGGACATGAACCCATTGGACTAGCTAACCTGGCCCTCTGCTGACTGAGGACATGAACCCATTGGACTAGCT